>SKCR01042020.1:0-140875 GCA_019454045.1 Zanthoxylum bungeanum | reverse complement strand
TCTTTCACATAGGACTCCTCCCGGAACACCTCAATTGACGATATGTCCAAACAGAGAAACCGAATTTTGTTAGACATGATAAGGTTAATTATGAGTCACTTTGAGCTACCATTTTCCTTTAAGGGATATGCATTAATCAGTGAAAAACTTATTTTGAATAAGGTTCTATAAAAATCTGTTAGACAGACTTCATATTAGATATGAACAGGAAAGAAACCGGGTTTTCTCATTCCTGGAGATTTGGGAATACTAGGCATATGTTTGGATGATACCAAACTAGAACCCAAATCGGATAAGTGCCTAAGTGTAGGTTATCCTAGGGAAACCAAAGTATAGTACTTATACAACTCACAAGAGAACAATGTAATTATTGCTCTCCATGCGGTTTTCCTAAGAGGAATACGTATATGCAGTGGTAAGTGGGAGGAAAGTAAAACTCGATGAAAATCGGAGTAATATTATTCCAGGCATCGAGTCCTAATGGAACACAAATAGTTCATCAATGATGAAACTGTACAACAATCTTCGAATACACAAGAACCACGTAAGTCAGAGAGAGTCAGAAAACAACCTGGGAGGTATGGGTTTCTAATCTGACCTCATGAAGATGTCAATCTTATTGAGGAACATGAACCGACTACGTATGAGGAAGTGATACAAGTTATCGACTCCCTATTATGGCAAAGTGCCATGATGTCCGAAATGGATTCCATGTGTACCAACCAAGTTTGGACATTAGTTGATGTACCGGAAGACATTGTGCCTATTGGTACTATATGAGTCTTCAAGGAAGACATACATGGATGGCAACATACCAACGTACAAAGCTAGGCTTGTAGCAAAAAGGTATCGTTATCAACATTGTGTTGATTACGACGAAACCTTTTACTCGTTGCCATGGTTAAATCCATTTGGAAATGCTTGCTATTGCTGCATGTTTCATTCATGAAATATGGCAGCTGAACGTCGAAATTGCTTTCCTTAAACGGAAACCTTTTGGAGGATGTTTACAACATCCTGACGGTTTTATTGTACCAAAATGAGCAAACAAGGTTTGCAAGTTAATTCGATCTATTCATTGATTGAAGCAAGCATTACGTTCTTGGAACCAGCGTTTTGATGTAATCATAATGGTATATGATTTAATTCAAAACGAGAATAATTCTTGTGTATATAAGGAGGTTAGTGGGAGCGCACTGACAATGATTGTCCTAAATAATGATGATATATCATTTCTTGGAAATGACATTCCCATAATACAATCGGTGAAAGCTTGGCTTTCATGAAAAATTCTCCGTAGAATTCTTAGGAGAGACAACCTTTATTCTAGGAATAAGGATCTACTGGGATAGATCTAAAAGTTGTTGGGACTCTCCGAGAACTCGTACATTGAAAGATATGTACATGACCTAGTGTCTCATAGGCTTTGAGCATATGGAGTCACTATCATGCCAATCCATGTGATAGTCACTGGATTGATGTTAAGAACATCCTTAAGTATCTTAGATGAACTAAGGATGCTTTCTTGATATATGGAGAATGAGAAATTGAAGTGATTGGGTTCACTGCTGCAAGTCCTAACCGACAAAAATGACTATAAGTCGTAATAAAGGTACTATATAGTTTGAATAACGGAACAGTGAGCTGGAAATCATCCAAGCAAGATACTATTGCCGAATAAACAACAAAAGCGGAATATTACTGCAGCTGAGGCAGCAATAAAAGTACTTTGGATTTTAATAATCCTAATTGGATTAGGGAAGTAGTTCTGTTAGCAGCTGAGCTAGGCTACAGTACAGGCTAAAGAATTAATGGGTCTTATCAATGATCCAAGTATATACTTCAATTATTCAGCAGAATTTTGAGTGTCCCGTACATAGTTTAAGTGTAGGACACTTGAGTGATGGCTATAGGCCAAGTGGGAGATTTTTGGACAATTATGACCCATAACATCACTATTTGTACAGAACATGGTGTTGTTGTATAAATTAACTATGTGAAAAAGGAAATTGCTTTTTTATCATTTGTAATTAGATTACCGGGATATATAAATGATAAAAGTCCATATGATTATTTCTGGATTGATAAGATATGAGACAGTATCAATCCATGAAGGTTTAATCATTAAAACATCCCTAGTCGGAGTATTATCGAGATTGGACATCGATAATGCAGAATAGACTAGTATTGCATTTGTGCGCGTTGTGGGAGCATAATGGCATAGTTCTCATATATTTGGGTATTGGATACTCATGCAAGTGTAATATGAGGTTGTGTTTACAGATGGTACGGAAACAGCTTCTCTCTGGATAGACCACTCAGAATTCCATTGGTAGTATGACTATGTGTCTATGGAAGTCCGAATCAGGGTAGGTGTATTTAGTCTTAACCTGAGACTTACATCGCTAATACTTGCGACAATCAATACACTTTGGTTTTGGTCGTCCAGGGCTTTAACAGGTTATGTGTACGCCTCTTATGGGTATATTGAGAATCGTAGTGTATTGGAGTGTGATGTCGAGATGAAAGTATCACTCCAGTCATATAGAGATGATGGTCACGTAGGATAAGAAACTGGTACTCTTATATGTTGCAGCTATCGGGATAATATGACTAGGTCATGTTTATCCGATTATAGAGACTAGTTACCACAGATCCGATATGTGCTTTGTGTTGGTTTCTATAATTAGTCCCAAAGAAAGATTAAGCCATAGAAATACAAATAACATACATGCAAAGCTTGAAGCATGGCGGAACATACTTACAAAGCTTTGTGACGAAAATGGTGAAGAGGATCCTTGAGCCTCCAAGGTGGGTGATATGCGGCCAAGAACAAGAATGATAGAAGCTGCAAATCTTGGGGCTGTTTTCGGCCAAGAACAACAGTGTGAGAAGCCTCAAATCTTCTAGTACTCCAAGCTCCAAGTGTGTTTCCCTATCACCTCCTTTGATCCCTTGTTGTGCTAGCAAAAATGGAGAAAACAATTTTCTGCCATGGATGAAGCTCACGGCTTGCGTGAAGAAGAAGGAGAGGAGATAGTGTTATGTCTTTAATTTTTTTTTTTTGTTCTCAATGTTTCAAAAACCGTGAGAGACCAAATGAAAAATAAAAGAATATGATATCAAATACCAAAAAAAATTTTAATAAAAAAAAAAACCCTTCAAAAACCGTGAAAGGTTTTCCCTCCAAAATAAAATTCATCATTTGCCCATCATTACCACACTTTGAGAATAGAGACAATGATCATCCCTTAAAGGTGACTAGATACATCCATCATCTATTCGTATCAAGTAATGAGATATCGCGATGTGATTTGCGGATTCCACCCGTTTCAAAATATGAATGTGTCCGCAAACACTTTCGGGCCCAAATTCGCTAATTCCGAATTAACGAATTTCCGTCGCGACGAGAATAAATAATTACGCCTAGCAGAATTATTATTCAGATCGCTAATGAATTAATTCGTTTGCGCGAATTAAAATCCGATTTTAATTCTGCGTCGAAATCTAATTTCGTTTAATAATATATCGAATATATTATTTTATTGATTAATTCCAAATTAATCGATCTCCCTCTCTCTCCTAATAAGGGATTTTATCCAAGATAAAGTTTCTCCGTAATTAATCCAAGATTAATAAAGTTCGAATCAAACATCATAGGTGAATCTTCACGAAGCGACCCAAGAGATCTCCGGATATGTTGGCAGTAAGTGTAGAAGATGTCTCATGTGCCCACAATGGCATCTCAAGTCTAAGAATCACAAGTGCTACTCAACCCAAGAAGATTCTTATTGACGCTGGTGTACCATCCATTAAGAATCTTCGGTGAGTCGTTCAGTGTTTATCCACTATAAACACCTACACGTCTATACTAGTCTCCAAGACTTATGGTTCATTGAGAAACCATTGGAATCATATATTCCAGTATACGACATGTACGGTCTCAAGGGTTTACTATACTGACCAAGTAGTGTAAACCTTGACCAGGAACTGTCTGAGAATGACAACGTCATGATACGACTCAATGTCCGTTGCAACGTTTTTGCAACTGTATCATGACTAATCATT
Source organism: Zanthoxylum bungeanum (assembly GCA_019454045.1). NCBI lineage: Eukaryota > Viridiplantae > Streptophyta > Magnoliopsida > Sapindales > Rutaceae > Zanthoxylum > Zanthoxylum bungeanum. The sequence continues at coordinate 136,807 of SKCR01042020.1, read as the reverse complement.
CTAGGGTCATTACGTCTTTACCATATAAAAGATTAGATTATTTATAGAAACTGCATATATTATTACTAATAATAATGTTTTACAAAAGTATTTAACAAAATACAACCGGGAATTGGCGCTCTGAGCACCAACCCCTACATGAAGTTACAAAGTGACCTTATAAATTAGAAGTTTTGATATTGGTACTATTTTTGCGGTTGTCTACATAGTATTTTGGATATGATCCTTAAATACTTGGACAATTCTGGAGTTAAAGCACAATATTGATATCGCATCTAAGTCATATTGATGTATAACATAGGTTATACAAAATATGAATGATGTTGTTTCAAGGAAACATTTTGGGTTTGTTGGACAAAATCACTATGTTATAGCGGGCTTACTTGTTGTTCTCTACTCTTGACTGCTGGTCAGCTCTTGAGGACAATGTGTATGTAATACATATTAAGATGTGTATATGATATCGTGGATTGACACTAGAGCAAGTGGGAGAGAAATTATAAGGTTGGTGCTCAGAGTGCCAATTCGGATCGTATTTATGTTCGATTTGAATACGAACAATTCATTTTTCTATTATATTACTTAATTTATGGTAGTGCTTCTTGTTTTTATATACATATCGATCTAATTACGATTTGATTGAAACTAAATATGATTTAGTGATATGTATATATTAGACAAAGACCCGATGATATATATGTAGTGCACAATTATAAAGTAGTTTGAAATTGACATTGGGAAGTGTCACTACTAGAAGTATATTATCAAAAAAAAGTTCCTGGTCATGATTTACTACACGGGTCGGTTAGTAAAATCCACTAAGACCAGTATACGTCGTATATCGAGATTGGTCCGATGGTTTATCCCAATGACCATGAGTCTGGGGAGACTGTTATAGACGTTTAGTGTTTATATTTAGATAAACATTGAACGACTCACCGAAGATTTCGTAATAGATGTTACACCAACATTAATAGGAATCCTCTCGGGTACAGTGAGCATAGTGTTGGATAATATGACCCATAGCGTCACTATTTGTACAGATCATAGTGTTGTTGTACAAATTAACTATGTGACAAGGAAATTGCACTCTCATCATTTGTGATTAGATCACCTTAGATATATAAATGAAGAGAGGTCCATATGATTAGTTCCTGGATTGAGATGATATGAGACAGTATCAGTCCACGAAGGATTAATCATTAAATATCCCTAGTCGTAGTATTATCGAGACTGGACATCGATAATGCGGAATAGGCTAGTATTGCACTTGTGCGCGTTGTGAGGGCACAACAGCATAGTTCTCATATATTTGGGTATTGGATACTCATGCAAGTGCGATAGGAGGTTGTGTTTCACCGATGGTACGGGAAACATCTTCGCTCTAGATAGACCCCTCAGAATCCCATTGGTATTATGACTATGTGTCTATGGGAGTCCGACATCAGGGTAGGTGTATTTGGTCTTAACCTGAGACTTGCACCGCTAATGCTTACGACAATCAATATACTTTAGTTGAGGTCGTCTAGGACTCTAACCGGTTCTGTGTATGCCAATACTGGGTATATTGAGAATCATAGAGTATTGGGTGTAATGTCAAGACGGAAGTATCACTCCAGTCATAGTGGAGATGATGTCACGCAGGATAAGGAATTAGTGCTCTTAAGTGCTGGCCGGCCATCGGGATATTATGACAAGGTCATGTATATCCGATTATAGAGACTAGTTACCAGACATCCGATATGTGCTTCGGACGGGGCAGACACTTATCCAACCCCAGCCCTAGCACGTGACTATCCGATACTGGGCCGATATACACGATACTTGGTATACTACGCTTGATATAGATCTTAAATATTCTTAGATGAATATGACCGGAGAATTGGATAGACTTCGTGCTTTGCTAGAAGCCGATCTTGTCTCGTAAATCGGTAGAACGTAGTACTTGGTACGTACGTGATTCAGATATTCTGACGACCGTATTTACTGCCGAATTATCCGGGGATCTCATGGGTCGCTTCCCGATAATGCACCGATGACGCATAACTCGCACTCATTAATAATCTGGGATTATATAGAAGAGAGAGAAAATTAATCTAGGATTAATTACGGAGATATTTTATCTAGGATAAAATATCGTCTAGAGAAAGATAACGATTAATTTGGAATTAATCGATAAATTAATATATTCGATATATTAAACGAAATTGGATTTCGACGCGAAATTGAAATTGGATTTTAATTCGGGCGAACGAATTAATTTAGAATTAATTCGTTAGCGACGTGAATAGTGAATTCGCTAGGCGTAATCATTTAATTACGACGCGACGGAAAAACTCGCTAATTAGGAATTAGCGAAACGAGCCCAGTGTGATTGCGAGCGCATTCGTATTTCGAATTCGAGTGCGGCGACGCAAGTCACATCAAGCGTCAAATCATTCGTCACATCAAGCGTCAAATCAATGTCACTTTGAGTGATGTGTGATTGATTGATGTGATTGATTGATTGAAAGACTTACATCACTTTATTAAAGTAATGAATAGTTGATGTAAGTTGTTGGAATAGTGTTGGTGGTTGAGAAAGCCATTTCCATTTGATTTTATTTGATAAATAAAATGGTATATATGCTTATTTTTTTGGAAAATATATAAAGAAAATTTGGTAATTCATTTACCAAGTCAACCATTACACACTTCCTCCATTTCTTCTCTCTTCTCACGCCCAAATGGGGCTTCATCTCCTTTCTTCACAGCTCACTGCCGTGAGCTAAATGGGGAGCAATGAGTGTGTTTTTGTTGCAAAAACACAAGTGCTAGCACACTTACGAGACTTGCGAAGGTGTGTTAGGGGTCCACCCATGAGGCGGGATCCGTTCGACGAAGCTTGGAGCTTGACGAAAGGACAAAATTTGAAGCCAAAACAGTGAGTTTATTCACTGCAGTTCACGCCCAAAACAGTGGGGAATTCAAGTTTTGTTGCTTGCCGCGTCTCTCAACCGATCGATGTGAGTATTCCGACTTCGTCGATATGTATTCACAATGTTTTTCATGCTTAATCGATCCGGGACTTCTATAGAAACCAACAATGGCATCAAGAGCCTAGGTTTGAGCATGAAAATTTTAGGGCTTAAAATTTGGGTAAATTGAATTTGAGCATGATTTTGTGAAATTGGATTGATGAATATGCTTAAATGTTTGTATTGAAAGTTTGATTGGATCAATTTCATGAAAATGATTTGGAATAATTTTCCCCAAAAGTTATGTTGGCCGAATGTATTGGGTATTTTGGAAATCTTGGATTTTTGATTTTTTGATTCATTGGATGAGTAGAATCATGTAGGATGATGTTAATTTGAAACTAATTGGATGGATTTTGAATTGAATTGAACAAAATCCCCAAATTAATCATGTTGGCCGAATGAATATTGCCCTAATATCTTGGTAATTTTGATTTTGTGACATTGGATGTGTATGAAATCAAATGGATGGTGATTTAATGTCGATTGTGGATTCGATTGGATTGAAACCAAATCGGACACAAAATCCCTCCTTGGCCGAGACTTAAAGCATGTATGGGTTTGATTTTTCATTTATGTGTTGGACATGTGATGATGATAATGAGCATGATTAATTGGACTAATTTCATGTTTTGGAAATATTGATTTGGGTGATTAATCATGTAATGCACTTTAGGTAATTAAATTGCGGAATTGGATTCATGTAATTTAGTTATTTAGCCTTAAATTGGATTTGGGCTTTACTATGTAATTGGGCTAATTGGGCTTGATTTTATCAAGTTGGGTTTAGGCCAAATGGATTGGATCCAATTGGGCCCAAAACCACTACCATAAAGCCCAAATGCAACTTATAAACCTTTAAAGTTTAATTGGGCCTAATGGGCCTAAATTGATTTCTGGGCTTATGGGTTACTCCTTGATTGGGCTTTGGTTGCCGAAGCCCACGCCTTAAAGAAATTAATTAAAGCCCATTAGACTTGAATTGAATTGACGTTGGACTTTAATCGGGCTTTGAGACCCGAAGCGATTAAATTTGGAATTTAAGTCGTTAAAGGTTTATTAAATAAAGTGCAATATTTAATTTGGAATTGAATAGTGAATTAGTATTAAATACATGTTAAATTGGATTTAATGATGTAGTTTAATTTAATTCATGAATTCATACCTTTGAGTACTTATTCGCAAAAACGAGTTTGACTCGAGAAAAATCAAATCGTTGTTTGAACATTGGATGATCACATAATTATCAGATTAATAATTTGATTAGATGATTGATAGCATGCTTATGTGTGAATACGTGGTTGTGATGAATGAATAATGTATATCGGATGGATATTAGTCGGGTGGGGCATTTTGGAAATTGTTGTAATAAATTCGATTTATTAAATTGGACCTGCGTGTCCAGCCTTATCACCTTTATTCTCTTTGTATTCTCTTCTCACCTATTCCCCTCAATGTAAATGAGGTTTCTTTAGAAGTGTAGTGTAACGGTAGTAGAAGTAATACAAGTGCTAGCTTGAGTGAGAAAAGGAGAGATTTGATCTAGGATCAATGTAAGTATCCATCCGCATATCATTATTATTTATTTTCATACTCGCTTTATATGTATTTAGAATGCATGTTTAAGGGTGTATGATGATGAGACCTTAACAAAGATAATGAAATTGGTACCAATTTGCACGCGAAAAGCCCTCATCAAATATCATGCGTCTTTTCCTTCCATTGAGTGATTCTTGCTCAAGATCCTAGATTGGCATGGGTTGTTGGCCAAAGTCAAGCCCTTGTCCGTCGAAGATGTGTTTGAATCACGAAGCTTTGTTCCATATTGGTGTCTTGTCCAAGTTGTGGTTTGTTGGCCAAAGTCAAGACCACTTCTTGTCCATCGACATTGATTACGAAGCTTCCATGGTCAATGTGTCCGCGCTTGACTGGGATCATCAGGTTTGTTGTACCAAAGCCAAGGCCTAGTTGATTCAGAGGAAAAAGGTTAGGCTATATATTAGATATATAGGCATATATAAGATATATGTTTCGGACTTGGATGTCCACCTACTGGATCTAGGAATTGGATTGATCCAATTGATCTTAGAGATCTACCTAGTTAATTATCATACAATTTGTTGGACAAAGTCAAATTGTGTGATATTTAACGGGATCCTAGCCCACTAGGAAACACGGTTTCCCGAGTACTCGACAGAGGGTTAGAGGCTCGAGGAAAAATAGTGGGAGGCAAGAATGAATGAATTTGCAATATTCGTTCAATTACTCGCCATACGCGCTCAAAAACTATCACTCGTCAAATATATTAAAAGTATTAGTTGGACTAATATTTATTGTTGTTTTAATAAAACAGTTGGACTGTATTATACTTGATTATATATATTGGATTATATTAATTAATATATTTGAATTAATTAATTTCAGTTTACAGTTGATTTATAATGGATTATAGTAATCAATGTAATTGAGGTTAATTAATTGGATTATATTTGATTATATAGTTGGACTATTATAATCATTATAATATATATAGTACCACTAATCGTTGATTAAATAGTTGGACTATGTAATCAAGATAAAATTGAAAAGTTGAATATTTAAAATATAATCTTGGATTAAAATATTTTAAATGATTTAATTTTCAAATTGGGAATAAATAATAGGTTACTTATTTGATAAAATAACTTATTATACCTTAAGCCCAAAATTAAGCAAAATAAGTAGAGCATAAAATCTTTGGAAGATTTATGTGATGATGACTTTAATGCTTAATTTAATATACTTGTCATAAATCTAATTTTAGATTTAATAGTATTTAAATTGCAATAAATAATTCTTGGAGAATTAATTGACTATTCTAGAGGTGAAAAGTAAAAGTTTGCAATTGGGCATGTAGCACGAGGTGCACATTGTTTCGATATTCTAAAACCCAAGGCTTGGCCTAAGGTTTCTGAAATATTGAAAAGGATAATTGACATATCCCAAAGTGATACCATTTCGATATGGCAGAATGAAGGAATTAAAGAAAGGGCAAGGCTCTGACTTTAAAAATTTGTCAAAGTTATGTTCACTACTAGTATTGAAATTAGATTTTAAATACTTAGTGGGACATAAAAATTATGTATTGATGTTCAGAATCTGCTTTGACTTGGCAGGATACTGACTTCAAGCTGGGATTGTTCTGCGAATCGGAAACGGGACGAAAGTCGCTGTTTCGACCGTAAATACCTAAGTTTAGGAACTACCCTTCGGGTGTGTACTTAAATTAGGAACTGTTATAATGTAACTAGTTTGATTAGAGACATTATCTATATATCAGTGTTTAATCCATTGTGGATAAACCTTTATATTCTAGAACACTAAGTGTTTCATTATATAAAGATGATACTGAGATAAACACATTAGATGTGAATAACAGAATTTATATTTTGAATATAATTAAAATCTCAAAACATATAAAATGACAAATAAATAGCTCAACTTGATTTGATCAATAGAGACTTATTTGTGGCATTGTTGTCTGGGACACAATTAAACAAGATTCGTATATCCGCACTTTTGAAGAGTGGGTACTAGGACTGATTTGACTACTCAAATAAAGTCTACGAATCTAGTTTATTAGGTAAAGTACCTAAAACACTATTTACTTGGTAATAGTGAAAATGCCATCGATCTGTCAGCCCTTTTCATTGTGAAGTTAGTGGGCCCATATCTAGCTAGGCTAGATGTGAACATGAATATTTCGTGACCTTAACGGATGTGGCATCACGTTATGGTTATGTGTTTCTTTTGAAGAACACAGATCGGAAACTATTAGAGTTTCGACACGAAGTAGATAAACAGATCGGCTATAGTATTATACCATCACGGTAAGACCGTAATGGAAAATACTTAAGCAGTAAGTTTCTAACATACATGAAAGAGTATAGTATTCTTTCAGATGAGGACTCCTCCCGAGACACGTCAGTTAGACGGTGTGTCCGAAAGAAAACCGAATTTTGTTCGACATGATAAGGTTTATCACGAGTCGCTCTGAGCTATCATTTCCTTCAACAGGATATGTATTAACAGTGCAAAACTTATTTAGAATAAGGTTCCATATAAATCTGTTTGACAGATATCATAGAGGATATGAACAGGAAAGAAACAGGGTTTCTCATTCCTAATAATTTGGGTATGCCAGGCATAACGTTTGGATGATACCAAACTAAAAACCCAAATTGGATAAGTGCCAAATATAGGTTATCCTAAGGGAAACCATAAGTATAGTACTTATATATCTCACAAGAGAACAATGTGATTGTTGCTCGCCATGTGGTTTTCCTAAAAGGAATACCGATATGCAGTGGTAAGTGGGAGGACAGTAAAACACGATGAAAATCGGGGTAATACTGTTCAAGGCACGAAGTCCTTAATGGAACACATATAGTTCATCAAGGATGAAACTAAACCATTAATCTTCGAATACACAAGAACCTCGTAGATCGGAGAGAATCAGGAAACAACCTGGGGTATGGGTTTCTGATGTAACCCCTTAAAGATGTAAATCTTATGGAGGTATACCAACCGACTACGTACGAGGAAGTGATACAAGGTATCGACTCCCTATTATGGCAAAGTGCCATGAGTCCGAAATGGATTCCATGTATAACAACTATGTTTGGATACTAGTTGTTGTACCGCAAGGCATTGTGCATGTTGGTACTGTAAACGTCTTCAAGGAAGACATACATGGATGGCAACATACCAACGTACAAAGCTAGGCTTGTGACGGAAAGGTATCGTTATCAGCATTATGTTATTAACGGTTCAACCTTTTACCTGTTGCCATGGTAAATCCATTTTGATAATGCTTGTTGATACTGCATATTTCATTTATGAAATGTGTTAGTTAAAGATCAAAATCGCTTTCCTGAAAAGGAAACCGTTTGGAGGATGCTTACAACATCCTGACGATTTTGTATAACCGACAAACAAGGTTTGCGGGTTATTCGATCCATGTTTGGATTGAAGCAAGCATAAAGTTCTTGGAACTGACGTTTTTGAAATAATCATAATGGTTTATGATTTGATTCAAAACGAAATGATTCTTGTGTATATAAGGAGGTTAGTGGGAGCGCACTGACAAGGAAATTCCCATAAAGCAATTGGTGAAAGCTTGGCTTTCATAGATATTCTCCGTAGAATTCTGGGGAGTAACAACCTTTATTCAAGGAATAAAGATCTACTGGGATAGATTTGGAGTTGTTAACACTCTCTGGGAAATTGTACATTTAAAATGTACTTGATATGGTGTCTCATACGCTTTGAGCATATGAAGTCACAATCGGGTCAATCCAAGTGATAGTCACTGGATTGAAGTTAAGGACATCTATTAGTATCTTAGAGAACTAAAGATGTTGTCTAAAACTATGGAGAAGGAGAACTTGAAGTGATTGGGATCACTGCTGCAAGTTTCCAAACAGTTTAATACTACGGTATTATAAAGTTTGAATAACGGGACAGTGAGCTGGAAATCTTCCGAGCAAGATACTGTTGCCGAATAAACAACAAATGCGGATTATTGCTATGGCTGAGGCAGCAATAGAAGCCATTTGGGTCGATAATAAATCTAATTAGATTAGATATAGTTCTGTTAGCTGAGCTAGGCGTCAGCACAAGGCTAAAAATTAAAGGTCTCATCGACGATCCATATATATACTTCTATATCATCTGATTCGTTCGGATCATACATCGTGGCAATGTGATGATCGTATAAATCGCGTCAGACGATAATCATGCAAATCCGCTGACGAAAACCTTTTCTCAGCAATTTGAGCGAACCGTACATAGTTCGAGTGTGGGACACTTGAGTGACTGGCTATGTGCCAAGTGGGAGATTGTTGGATAATATGACCCACAGCGTCACTATTTGTACAGATCATAGTGTTGTTGTACAAATTAACTATGTGACAAGGAAATTGCACTCTCATCATTTGTGATTCGATCACCTTAGATATATAAATGAAGAGAGGTCCATATGATTAGTTCCTGGATTGAGATGATATGAGACACTATCAGTCCACGAAGGATTAATCATTAAATATCCCTAGTCGTAGTATTATCGAGACTGGAAATCGATAATGCGGAATAGGCTAGTATTGCACTTGTGCGCGTTGTGAGGGAACAACAGCATAGTTCTCATATATTTGGGTATTGGATACTCATGCAAGTGCGATGGGAGGTTGTGTTTCACCGATGGTACGGGAAACAGCTTCGCTCTGGATAAACCCCTCGGAATCCCATTGGTATTATGACTATGTGTCTATGGGAGTCCGACATCAGAGTAGGTGTATTTGGTCTTAACCTGAGACTTGCACCGCTAATGCTTACGACAATCAATATACTTTAGTTGAGGTCGTCTAGGACTCTAACCGGTTCTGTGTACGCCAATGCTGGGTATATTGAGAATCGTAGAGTATTGGGTGTAATGTCAAGACGGAAGTATCACTACAGTCATAGTGGAGATGATGTCACGCATGATATGGAATTAGTGCTCTTAAGTGCTGGCCGGCCATCGGGATATTATGACAAGGTCATGTATATCCGATTATAGAGACTAGTTACCAGACATCCGATATGTGCTTCGGACGGGGCAGACACTTATCCAGCCCCAGCCCTAGCACGTGACTATCCGATACTGGGCCGATATACACGATACTTGGTATACTACGCTTGATATAGATCTTAATATTCTTAGATGAATATGACCGGAGAATTGGATAGACTTCGTGCTTTGCTAGAAGCCGATCTTGTCTCGTAAATCGGTAGAGCGTAGTACTTGGTACGTACGTGATTCGAATATTCCGACGACCATATTTACTGCCGAATTATCCGGGGATCTCATGGGTCGCTTCCCGATAATGCACCGATGACGCATAACTCGCACTCATTAATAATCTGGGATTATATAGAAGAGAGAGAAAATTAATCTAGGATTAATTACGGAGATATTTTATCTAGGATAAAATATCGTCTAGAGAGAGATAACGATTAATTTGGAATTAATCGATAAATTAATATATTCGATATATTAAACGAAATTGGATTTTGACGCGAAATTGAAATTGGATTTTAATTCGGGCGAACGAATTAATTTAGAATTAATTCGTTAGCGACGTGAATAGTGAATTCGCTAGGCGTAATCATTTAATTACGACGCGACGGAAAACTCGCTAATTAGGAATTAGCGAAACCGAGCCCAAGTGTGATTGCGAGCGCATTCGTATTTCGAATTCGAGTGCGGCGACGCAAGTCACATCAAGCGTCAAATCATTCGTCACATCAAGCGTCAAATCAAATGTCACTTTGAGTGATGTGATTGATTGATGTGATTGATTGATTAAAAGACTTACATCACTTTATTAAAGTAATGAATAGTTGATGTAAGTTGTTGGAATAGTGTTGGTGGTTGAGAAAGCCATTTCCATTTGATTTTATTTGATAAATAAAATGGTATATGCTTATTATTTTTGGAAAATATATAAAGAAAATTTTGTTAATTCATTTACCAAGTCAACCATTACACACATCCTCCATTTCTTCTCTCTTTCTCACGCCCAAATGGGCTTCATCTCCTCTTCTTCACAGCTCACTGCCGTGAGCTAAATGGGGAGCAATGAGTGTGTTTTTGTTGCAAAAACACAAGTGCTAGCACACTTACGAGACTTGCGAAGGTGTTAGGGAAGTCCACCCATGAGGCGGGATCCGTTCGACGAAGCTTGGAGCTTGACGAAGGACCAAATTTGAAGCCAAAACAGTGAGTTTATTCACTGCAGTTCACGCCCAAAATAGGGGGGAATTTCAAGTTTTGTTGCTTGCCGCGTCTCTCAACCGTTCGATGTGAGTATTCCGCAACTTCGTCGATATGTATTCGCAATGTTTTTCATGCTTATAATCGATCCGGGACCTTCATAGAAACCAACACATAGTGGTCCTTCGACTTGAGATACCACTGTGGATGTATGAGGTATCCTCCACACTTTGATGGCATTCACATCACCGATCTATTTAGATCATACCTCCGCCTGTTAGTTGGGTGTGGACTGATCCTCAAGATATCCTCTATGTATCAAGATATGATCTGTCAGTTCTGTGTACAGATCATAGGTATTCAATAAGAAATTAGCAATATGTTAAATCCATGGGATCGTGGTACACTGGAGAAGTAAGTTCTAAGTGTTATTAAGAGATTGCTAATAGAATCGTCGATGGGATTATACCTATAGAGATTGGACGTTTTTATCTATATCTCTGGGATAATCCGAATACCTGTGATGGAGGGATTATACGTATACGATGATCTCGTCCTGTATGATTCAGTGAGTTTATCTGTGGTCATCATAATTTACGGGTGGGTATATTATGGACACAAAATTGGATTTCATGACGGATATGCCTGAATTTAGGGAGTCTCACTAATGAAATATATTTGTAGACCACTAGGGAAACTATTATAAATAATATTGATTATTTATAAATCGTTTAACGGTTAAACGAAAATTGCATGCTTAAAGGGTTACCCGGCCATTTTCTAATTAGAGTGTATTTAGATTAAATACTTGATTTTATTAAATACAGATTAATTATTTTTCAAATAAAGTATTTGACATGTGTTCCAAATATATGTATTATGAAATATTTAATGTAAATATGATACATGTATTTATATATTTGCATTAAGTAATTGTATAACTATTTAATTGTTAGATAATTATAATTATTTAATATGTTTATATTTATCATTATTATGCTTCTAAATGGCTAATTTTGATTGGTGCACATGTATTTTTACTTTTTGAAAATGGTAGTAATTTTGACTTTGAATTCTTTTAATTTGATTATAGAATTGAAAAATCAAAATTAACCATTTCGTCATTGTGTGAGTCGGCCAACCCTAGCTTTTAAGCTTTTCATTTTTTATTTTGCAATACTTCTTGCCAAGCCAAAAAGATTACAAAAACAAGAGATTTGAGAAAAAAAAATACAAGTGCTAAAGCTTGAAGTTTAGAAAAACTTGGAAATAAAAGGTATTTTCATTCTTTTCCTTTCTAAGATATTATTTCTATTGCTTTAGGCTTTAACATAGTATGTTCTCCTGTGTTTTACTCTCTTAGTTTTTATAACATGTTGATTGGAAGCATGAATGAAAGATGTGAGCAGGTATTTTAAGGAAGAAAGCTTATAAAGTGTTATTAAGCTCTCTTTTAGTCATTAGATGATTTGGTTGCCATTCTAGAGTTGCTTAGCCACTCATAAATAACCTAGAATTATTCTTGAGTTGTTTCATGGTGGTGAGACTTGTTTGGTGTGGTAAGGATTGAATTAAAGTATTGAATTTGTTTAATATGATGTAATTTGTCAATTTGTGGAAATTGTAAAATTAGGGTTCATAACCCTTTCCAAATTTGGGGCTATTCATATATGTGTTGTAATTTGATGTATATATGATGTATATTAAATTTGGGATTGATTGGATTTGATCTTGACATGTTTTGAACTAAAAAAGACCAAATTGCAAATCTTGAAAAATTGAGGGATCTCTCAGTAATTTGGGAAAAATTGTTTTCTTGAATTTCAATTTGTATTTTCATGTATAATACATGTATAAATCATTTTGGTTGTGATTTGGAATCACCTAATTATGTATTTGCAAATTAGGACTAAAAAGATCAAAATACAAAGTTTCGGGGCATTTTCGTAATTACTGAAAATTCTGGAAAAATTTTCGGATTTCTATTTTAATGTATATTTGATGTAAAAATCATTTTGGTTGTGATTGGAAATTACCTAAGCTTGTTTTGAACAACTTAGGATTAAATGATTAAAATGGAAAGTTTTGGGGTTGTATGGTAATTTACTGAAATTATGATTTTTGGGTTAAAAATTTCTGTTTTTGAGTATTGAGTGATTAAAATAAATAAGTTTATTTTAATTACCCAAGAAAAATTAAAGAAATGGGTAATTTTGATTTTCCAATATTTGATGAGTGGTAATTATATCACTATTTCTCACTCATTTAACTTAATATTTTGTATAGTTTCTTGAGTTTTGTGAATATTTTGATGTGTTTTGTGCTATTTTGTAGATAAATAAAGTTTCAGGACATTCTGGAGGTGATTTAGGGCCAAAATAGTGAAAATTGGACAAAAGAGCATTTTGGTAATTTTCCGCGTCGCGAAGCGCAAGGCTTTGGCGTCGCGACGCCTAACGTGCGTCAATCCATACTAACGTGCGCCGGGTCCACAAGTCAGAATCTGAGAAGTTTGACTTTGCTAACGTGCGCCGTGCCACGTGTCACCATCACAGCCAATCTGCTAACGTGCGTCGTGCCACGTGTCACCATCATACGGTGCCGACAGTCGCCATCGCCACATGTCGCCACGTGTCTGCCACGTCATCATCCACATCACCGGTTGACCGATTCAAAGTGCCACGTCATCATCAACCAATCACAGCGTGCCACGTGTCACGATCTTATGGTGCCGACAATCCCTTTCGCCACGTGTCGCCACGTCAGCACAATTATTGAATCAAATTATCCGCAATCGCCACGTCAGCAGATAAGAATCTGAACCGGCCAATCACATGTTGACACGTTATCGCGTCACGACGTAAGAACAAACTTGGAGTCGCGACGCGGGGAGCTTATTGGGGCTTATAAATTGAGCTCGAAATTTCAGTTTCAGATGTACCTTCCTCTCTAAATTCTCTGATGTAAGTAGGGAGTTTTCTATCTAGTTTGTTTTAATTTCAATTTTGTAAGAAATTTTAATTACGTTCTGTAATAGTAATAGTAATTTACTTTCTTTACTTTTTTACAGTTTTTACTATTCAACCATGAGGATATAACTTCCTCCTGCTAGGGTGAAAGGTAATTCTTTTACTATTGCTATTTAGATTAATCTCCCTTAAATATAATATATTCACCATTTAAAATTTGACTTAAAAAGGATACCGCTATATTGGTCGGTTGGTAATTCATTTTAAACTGGTTTAAACTTGACTAAGCAAGGATACCGCCAGATTGGTCGGTTGGTAATTAAATTTTCTTACCGCATATATGGCAGGTTTATTTTGGTTCCGCCTTTATGGTTGGTTGGACTTAATTTGACTTAATCAGGTTACCGCCTATATGGCCGGTTGGTAAAATAATCACAAGTTAATATATTATATTAATGGACATATCTAAATAGTAAATAGTAAAAGTTGATCATTTTACCTTAGCATTTTATTTTTTTGTAATTTACTTTTCAGCTTTTACTTTTCCGCAATTACTTCTCAACATTTTTACTTTATGTCTTTTATTTTACTAGCCCTAGTTATGTGTCGTAACTAAGTTAGTTATCTGGGGTTGTGATGAATTCTAATATCATCGGTTTATAATGGGTTATTTTATAGTTTGGGGAATTTAAAGGTTTACTTATTAAGTCTTAAGCTTAATGCGTCTTGTTAATTGGCCACTAATAAGATTGATCTGGTAAATCTAAAATAAACTTGACAAAGGAATTTTAGGTTTCAGCCTTATACTTAATAGCCCACAATCTTCCTTGAGGATAGATAACCCTTTAAAAGATATCCTTACATGATAGGCATATACCTGTCGGGCAGGGGTAACCATAATTTGAAATTAAACTTAATGAATCCAGGTATTTTGGTTGACATAGACATATGGTTCAATTGGGTTAAACTGGGTATTCGCGTCTGACCATCGACATAGACTTTCGCATAATTTAGTGTTCCAGGTTAGTAAACTGATTTATTGCACAAACATGAAATAACCACTTCATCTTTTAAAAGATATTAGAAAGATTCACAACCCTGGATAGTTTTTAATATTGAATTTTGTTAAACCTACATTCGTGCAATTTTATTTACTTGTTTTAAATTTAAAATCTTCACCATTTTAAATCAATCAATCAACCTGTTAGATACTAGTAATAATTTGACCTCATAAAATTAATAGATTAGGTATTGAGTCCTCGTGGGATCGATACTTTTTATACTACTTGAACGATACGTGCGCTTGCGTTATACGCGTGGGTAAGCACCAGTCAAGTTTTTTGGCGCCGTTGCTGGGGACTTATTTATCTTTCACTATTAGTTTTAAGGTTAGATACCTTTACTTGTATCTAATTTCTTGTTACTTATTGTTGTTGTTTTCTTACGTTTCAGGTTCTCAGAAACTTCATGAGACGAACAAGAAGCTTTGAACTGCGACCGCTTGACCCAAAAATTGAGAGAACCATCAGACAGTTGAGAAGGGAAAGGCGAGAAGGCCAAGAATCTTTAGTCAACATGGAACCTGAACCTTTGGAAGTTACACCACCAATTCCCATTCGAGACAGAACCATTCCGGTGGTTGACAGACTCATTTCTTGTATTGTACTTCCTCCCTTACCAGAAAATGCGGGTAACATCAAAACATGCATTCGGATGATTCAGCAGTCAGTTCAGTTTGGGGGGAATGCAACTGAAGATCCTAATGCCCACATCAGTAACTTCCTGGAAGTTTGCGGCACTTTCAATTACAACCGAGAAGCTGGAGAAGCAATGAGACTGCGTGTTTTCCCATACTCCTTGAAGGACATAGCTAAAGCTTGGCTACATTCACTACCAGCAGGTTCCATTAGCCACCAAATTTAGCCACCAAATTTCTTGCAAAGTACTTTCCACCAGCCAAAATTGGAAAACTGAGGAATGACATCACATTCTTTGTATAACAAGACTCGAAAACTCTTTACGAAGCTTGGGAAAGGTACAAAGATTTGCTCCGGAAATGTCCTCACCATGAGATTCCAAGATGGCTTCAAGTCCAAAATTTCTATAATGGACTTTCTGGACTGATGAGAACCACAATCAATTCTGCTGTTGGAGGAGCTTTAATGGAAAAATGAGAAGATCAAGCTTGGGACCTAATCGAAGAAATGGCCAACAACAATTCCTTGTGGCCAACAGAAAGGAGCATGATCCAAAGAATTGCAGGAATTTATGAAAGTGGAGCCAATACAGCAGTCAACTCCAAGCTCGATCAGATATGCAAATTTATGGAGACACTTACCATTGGATCCATAAGTTCACCATATGAATGAGCACCAGAACCAAACCAACTTGAAGAAACGGTGAATTATGTCAACAATTTCAACAGACAGGGGAACAATCCATATTCCAACACCTACAACTCAGGGTGGAGGAATCATCCCAATTTTTCATGGAGCAACAATTCAGGGCAAAAGAACAATCCACCACCTGGATTTCAGCAACAGAACAAAGGCCAGGAGCAGACAAATAAACCAGGAATAACAGAAGTGTTGGCTCAGTTAAAAAAATACGATGCTATGTTTCATAACCATCTGCTTCCATAAAAGCACTGGAGAATCAAATCGGACAACTGGCTAATGCTCAGAGTTACAGACCGCCAAGTAATCTTCCCAGCAACACAGAACCAAATCCAAGGAACCGAGGGAAGGAGCAATGTCAAGCCATTACTTTGAAAAGCGGTACTAAAATCAACAAAGATGTTGGAATCAAGGTATCCAAAGAAGAAGTTCCAAAAGAAGCAGAGCAACAGATGGAGGAAAAAGAAGCAAAGGAAAAAGAACCTAAAAGAATCACTCCACCTCCACCTTTTCCACAGCGACTTCAGAAAAAAAACTGGACAAGCAGTTTGCTCGATTCCTGGAGGTGTTCAAAAAGCTGCATATCAACATCCCATCCACAGAAGCGTTGGAAGAAATGCCCAGCTATGTTAAATTTATGAAAGATATTCTTTCACGAAAACAGAGATTAGGAGACTACGAGATAGTAGCATTGACGGAAGAATGCAATGCCATTATTCAGAGGAAACTTCCCCCGAAGTTAAAAGATCCTGGCAGTTTCACAGTTCCATGCACCATTGGAGAACATTACATCAGTAAGGCTTTATGTGATTTAGGAGCTACTATTAACTTGATGTCTTTTTCTATTTACAGGAAACTACAGATTAGAGAAGCAATGCCTACCTCAGTCTCGTTGCAACTTGTTGATCGAACACTAGAATTTCCAAGAGGTGTTTTTGAAGATGTGCTGGTCAAAGTTGAAAAACTGATTCTCCCAGCAGATTTCATCATCCTTGACATGGAAGAAGACAAAGAAATACCTATCATTCTTGGGAGACCATTCTTGGCTACAGGTAAAACTGTGATTGATGTGAAAAAAGGAGAACTGACCATGAAAGTGTAGGACCAAGAAGTTACCTTTAATGTTTTCAAAGCCATGAAATTTCCGAGCGATGAAAAGGAAGAAGAATGCTTCAGAGTTGATGTTGTTGATAGTATCGTTCAGGATACTGAGCCAAATCCCACGGATACACTTGAAGCTTGCATCACCAACATGACTGACAGCGAGCTAGATGTTGAAATCTTGGAATGTATCAACTACATTGACAAACCATTCCGATTCAAATCAACACCACAAGTGGAAAGCCTGGAACTGCCAAAGAAATATCGAATCAAGCCTTCGATTGAAGAACCACCACAGCTGGAGCTGAAGTTATTTCCGAGCCATCTCAAGTATGCATTTCTTGGAAACTCTTCTGAATTACCTATTATTATTTCTTCGTCACTAACATTGGAGCAGGAAGAAAAGTTACTGAGAGTATTACGAGAGCACAAAATACCATTGGCTGGACTATAGCAGACATTCAAGGTATTATTCCATCATCTTGCATGCATAAGATTCTGATTAATGATGAGTACAAACCCACAGTGGAGCATCAACGGAGACTCAATCCAATCATGAAAGAAGTCATGAAGAAAGAAATTATCAAATGGTTGGATGCTGGCATCATTTACCCCATCTCAGACAGCAGTTGGGTAAGTCATAAGCAGTGTGTGCCGAAGAAATGAGGAATTACCATTGTCATAAAAGAAAAGAACGAGCTGATTCCAACAAGAACGGTGATTGGATGGAGAGTATTCATGGACTACAGAAAGCTGAACAAAGCCACGAGAAATGATCATTTTCCGCTACCATTCAATGACCAGATGTTAGAAAAACTGGCAGGACATGAGTTCTATTACTTTTTGGATGGATATTCAGGGTACAATCAGATTGCCATCGCACCATAAGACCAAGAGAAAACTACCTTTACATGTCCCTATGGTACTTTTGCTTTCCTCATGATGCCATTTGGATTATGTAATGCCTCTGCCACATTTCAGCGTTGCATGATGGTCATCTTCTCAGACATGTTGGAGCAGAGTATGGAGGTTTTTATGGATGACTTTTCTGTGTTTGGAGATTCTTTTGACCACTGCTTACAAAATTTGGAACAGGTGTTACAAAGGTGCGAAGATACAAACCTGGTGCTCAATTGTGAGAAATGCCATTTCATGGTACATGAGGGTATTGTTCTTAGACACCGAATCTCATATAAAGAAATCGAGGTAGACAAAGCAAAGATTGAAACAATTGAAAAACTACCTCTGCCGACATCTGTCAAAGGGATTCGGAGCTTTCTCGGACATGCATGTTCTTACAGAAGATTTATCAAAGAATTTTCCAAGATTGTTAAACCTCTGTGCAATCTTCTGGAGAAGGATGTGCCTTTCAACTTCACCGAAGAATGCCATGAAGCTTTTGAGATCTTAAAACATAAGCTGATTTATGCCCTCATCATTGTAGCACCAGACTGGACCCTTCCATTTGAAGTGATGTATGATGCTTATGATTTTACTGTAGGTGCAGTTTTGGGACAACACAAAGCAAAAATTTTCCACAACATTTACTACTCCAGCAGAACTTTGAATGAAGCTCAACTGAACTACACAACCATTGAAAAGGAGTTTCTCACAGTTGTGTACGCTTTTGACAAATTTCGCTTCTATCTGCTGGGT
Source organism: Zanthoxylum bungeanum (assembly GCA_019454045.1). Classification (NCBI taxonomy): domain Eukaryota; kingdom Viridiplantae; phylum Streptophyta; class Magnoliopsida; order Sapindales; family Rutaceae; genus Zanthoxylum; species Zanthoxylum bungeanum. Next base: position 117,876 of record SKCR01042020.1, on the reverse strand, counting down.
ACTAAAGTGGTGGTCTATATAGATCATTTAGCAATCAAATATCTGATCACGAAGAAAGATGCCAAACCCAGATTGATCCGTTGGATACTTCTTCTGCAAGAATTTTACTTGGAAATCAGAGACAGGAAGGGACAGAAAACCAAGTAGCAGATCATCTATCGAGGTTCGAGAATGGAGAAATAACTGGCAAAGATCTGTCAATTAAAGAAACTTTTCTAGATGAACAGCTGTTTGCCATGAAACAGCAAGATGCCCCTTGGTATGCTGACTATGTCAACTACATTGTGTCAGGAAAATGGCCGTTGATGGACAACTCAGCAATGGAAGAAATTCTTCAATGAAGTCAAGCACTATGTCTGGGATGAGTCGTACCTATTCAAACGGTGTGCTGATCAATTATTGAGACGGTGTGTTCCACAATAGGAGGTCAATAGTGTTCTGTAACACTGTCATTCATCACCATATGTCGGACACTTCAGCGGAAACAAAACTGCAGCCAAAGTCCTACAATCAGGTTTGTTTTGGCCCATTCTTTTAAAGATGCTTATCTTTTTGCTCATCAATGTGACAGGTGCCAGAAAACTGGGAATATTTCAATGAGAAATGAAGGACCGTTGCAAAACATTCTAGAAGTGAAAATATTCGATGTATAGGGTATTGATTTCATGGGACCCTTTATTCCATCATTCGGAAACATGTACATCCTGGTTGCTGTAGACTACGTCTCCAAATGGGTCGAAGGAATTGCACTGCCATCCAATGATTCAAAAATGGTGATCAAATTCCTGAAAAAGAACATTTTCACTCGGTTCGGAACACCTCATGTAATTATCAATGATAGTGGCACACATTTCTGTAACAGATACTTTGATGCACTCCTATCCAAATACGGAGTTACTCACAAAGTTGCCACTACTTATCATCCACAGTCAAATGGACAGGTTGAAGTTTCAAACAGGGAAATCAAAAGAATCTTGGAGAGAACTGTTGGATCAACAAGGAAAGATTGGTCTACAAAACTAGATGATACATTATGGGCCTACCGAACAGCTTACAAGACACCCATTGGTATGTCCCCATATCGATTGGAGTTTGGGAAAGCGTGCCATCTACCAGTTAAGCTTGAACACAAGACGTACTGGGCACTGAAGAAGTTGAATCTTGATTCACAAGCGGCAGGAGAGAAAAGACTTCACCAACTCAACGAATTGGAGGAATTTCACCTACAGGCTTATGAGAATGCCAGATTGTACAAAGAAAAGACTAAGAAATGGCATGACTGAAAAATATTGCACAGACAGTTGGAACCAAGGCAGCACGTGCTGTTGTACAACTCAAGGTTGAAACTTTTCCCTAGAAAGTTGAAATCAAGGTGGTCAGGTCCATCTGTGATCACTCAGGTTTTTCCATATGGAGCTGTTAAGTTACTAGATCCTAACACCAATGAAACATTCAAGGTTAATAGTCAGCGTGTCAAGCACTACTGGGGAGAATCATTTGAGCGACAAAAAGAAAGTGTCACGCTTTCCGATCTAGCCTAACGTTCGAGAAGTCACGTCTAGCTGATGACGTTAAACTTAGCGCTCACAGGGAGGCAACCCATGCAATTTGTGTATATATTGTGATTTGGTGTGATTTAATTTTGTGTGTTTAGTTTTTGCAGATTAAGACATTCCAGGATGGAAGAAGTTCTCACAAATCTTCACAAGCAATTTCCTTCTCTCCCTCAAAAATCTCTAATGAAAGTTTACAAAGCTTGATTGGAACGGATGAGATTACTAACGATCCATTGTGTTCCTAATGACATTCATTGGGTAATTGAAGCACGGGTCCGATTGGCAGGTGAGTCTTCTGAATCTTTTATTTCACATATACCGGGTTTTGGAAGAAGCACCTATGTAAAGAAACGTAGAGCTAAGCAAATGGGTGTTTGTTACAAATGTGCACGCTGGAATTGCAATACTCGTTGTCGGTCTTCAGGAATGGTGTCTCATAATCATGAAGACAAAATTAAATTCATTAGGGATGGCTTGAGTACGCAGTCTTTAGATGATATATCTTCGACTCTTGAGACGCATCCCACTGGATATGTTCATATAGCCATTCGTAAATTACATACACAATTCCAAAAAGAAAGACAACAGTTAAGTCTCGTGAATCTGACTCAAAAAGACTTTATTTGCCAATTTATAAGAAAATTGGATGGGAAGCTTGTCCCTGACGCGTAGACGTCAATCAAGCCGCTACTTTTCTTGTAAATATTATATCTCTTTGTCTTTTCTTAATAATTGTAATTTGTTTTGTTATTTTCTTTTATTTTCTCCGACAGGATCCAGACCTTTTTGACTATCACGATTTATTTTACTATTAACTAATAATTGTCATTTGGCAGGTACTAGTGCTATTATTTTACTCACCTTTTTTCAGGTGTTATAAATTCAACTCATCATTGCACTTTTGAAGACATCCAGAGTAAAACATGGAAGCCACTTCAAGAAGACGAGTTGAAAACATCTGTGTGTTTTGCTGTACTAGTGTTGGTGTTAAGCCAAAATACGTAGAAGCAGCACATGAATTGGGTCGAGTCTTAGCTGCAAGGAATATGCACTTAGTATATGGCGGAGGCAATCTTGGACTTATGGGGATGTGTTTTGCGGTACTAGTGTTGGTGTTAAGCCACAATACGTAGAAGCAGCACATGAATTGGGTCGAGTCTTAGCTGCAAGGAATATGCACTTAGTATATGGCGGAGGCAATCTTAGACTTATGGGATCGTTTCAAAAGCAATATAGGAATGAGGCAGTCACGTTTTGGGAATCATTCCAAAACCCTTGGCGGAGGCAAATCTTATTGGACCATCAAACGGAGAGGAACTGATCGTGCCAGGTATGTCTGAACGATTGGTGTTGGATAATTATGACCCATAGCGTCACTATTTTTATAGATCATGGTGTTGTTGTACAAATTAACTATGTGACAAAGGAGATTGCACTCTTATCATTTGTGATTAGATCACCTAGATATATAAATGATATGAGGTCCCTATGATTTGTTCCTGGATAGAGAATGATATGAGACAGTATCAGTCCACGAAGGATAAATCATTAAATATCCCTAGTCAGAGTATTGTAGAGATTGGACATCTATAAATATGTAAAAGACTTGTATTACACTTGTGCACGTTGTGAGGGCACAACAACATAGTTCTCATATATTTGGGTATAGGATACTCATGCAAGTGTAATAGGAGGTTGTGTTTTACCGATGGTACGGGAAACAGCTTCGCTCTAGATAGACCCCCTCGGAATTCCATTGGTAGTATGACTATGTGTCTATGGAAGTCCGAAATCAGGGTAGGTGTATTTGGTCTTAACCTGAGACTTGCACCGCTAATACTTGCGACAATCAATACTTTGGTTGAGGTCGTCCAGGGCTTTAACAGGTTCTATGTACGCCAATGCTGGGTATATTGAGAATCGTAGTGTGTTGGGTGTGATGTCAAGACGGAAGTGTCACTCCAGTCATATAGAGATGATGGTCACCTAGAATACGGGACAGGTTCTCTTAAATACTGCAGCTATCGGGATAAAATGACAAGGTGAGGTTTATCTGATTATAGAGACTAGTCACCAGACATCCGACATGTGTTTCGTACGGGGCAGACACAATTCCAGCCCCAGGCCTAGCACGTGATCATTTGATACTGGACAGAAATACGCAATACCATGTATACTACGACTGATATAGATCCTTTATTCCTGTAAGGATATTTCCGGAGAATTGGGTAGGCATGGCGCTTTGCTAGAGGCAAAGCTTGTCTTGTAAATCGGTAAAACGTAGTACTTGGTACTTACGTGTTCGGATAGTCCGACAACCGAATTTACTACCAACATATCCGGGGATCTCATAGGTCGCTTCCCAAAGATTCACCGATGACGTATGACTCACACTCTAAATTAATCTGGGATTAATTAGAAGAGAGAGAAAATTAATCTGGGATTAATTACGGAGATATTTTGTCTGGGATAAAATATCATAAAAAAGAGATAACGATTAATTTGGAATTAATCGAGAAATTAATATATTTGATATATTAAACGAAATTGGATTTCCACACGGAATTAAAATTAGATTTTAATTCTGGCGAATGAATTAATTTAGAATTAATTCGTTAGCGACGTGAATAGTAATTATGCTAGGCACGATTATTTAATTAAATTAGATTTAATTACGACGCAACGAAAAATTCGTTAATTTGGAATTAGCGAACTCAAGCCCGAGATTATTTGCGAGCGCATTCGCATTTCGAATTCGAGTGCGGCACGTAAGTCAAATCAAGCTTCAAATCGCTAGTCGCATCTAGCGTCACATCATTCGTCAATCAAGTGATGGATGTCTTTCACTTTGAGTGATTGACGCAAGTCACTATTCATGATTGATGGAAATGATGTGAGTGGTTGGTGCCATTAAGGCTTTAATGGTTTGCTTTTTGAAAGCCAAATTCAAGTGAAATGCATTTGAAATTCAAATGTGTGTATTTAATACACAAATTTGGAACCAACCAAATTAATCTCTCTCATTTCTTCTCTTTCTCTTCACGCCCAAATGAGCTAAAATCTTATGTTTTCTGGTTTTGAAACCGTGAGCAGTGAGGGAAGCAAGAGTGTGATTTTGTGGCAAAATCCCAAGTGCTAGCACACTTACGAGACATGCGAAGGTGATAGGGAAGTCCACCCATGAGCCGGGAACCATTCGACAAAGCTTGGAGCTTGACGAAGGAGCAAAATGGAGGCCAAACCAGTGAGCACACACAGCCCACTGCCGAACCAGTGAAGAGGCAGAATCTGAATTTTTTGTTGCCTCTGCGTCGCTCAACCGATCGATGTGAGTATTCCGCAACTTCTTCGATGTGTATTCGCACTTGATTCATGCTTATTATTGATCTTGGGACCTTAAAAGATACCAACAATGGCATCTAGAGCCAGGTTTGAGCATGAAATGTTTAGGGCTTAAAATTTGGGTAATTTGTATTTGAGCATGATTTGAATAAATTGGATGTTTGAGTATGCTTAATACATGTTGAATTGAAGTTTTATTGGATCAATTTCAAGAAAATTGATTTGGAATATTTTTCCCAAAATTTTCTATGTTGGCCGAATGTAGAGGTTCCCTATTAGTCTTGGATCTTTTGATTTTTGATTTATTGGATGAGTTAGAATCATTCGGGAATGTGATTTAATGTCTATTGTGGAATTAATTAGATTGAATTCGAATCGGACAAAAATCCCCTCCCTTGGCCGAGACTTTGAGCATGTAAAATTGGGTTTGATTTTAATCAAAATGTGTTGGCCATGTGATGATGAAAATGAGCATGATTAATTGTATTAATTGATGTTTTACAAATGTTAATTTGGGTGATTAATCATGTTATACACTTTGGTTAATTAAATGTGAAATTGGATTTTTATGTTTAATTAAATTGGGCCTTAAAATTTGATTTGGGCTTTAATGTTGTAAATGGGCTTATTGGGCTTTGTTGTACAAAGTTGGGTTTAGGCAAAATTGGTTGGATCCAATTAGGCCCAAAACCGCATCCATAAATCCCAAATGCGACTTAATGGACCTTTAAAGTTTAAATGGGCCTAATGGGCCAAGATTGATTTCTAGGCTTATGGGGTAACTCCCGAATTGGATTTTGGTTATTCGGTTTGACCGGAGTTGACCAAAAGTCCACGCCTTAAGAAATTAATTAAAAGCCCATTGGACTTTAATTAAATCGACGTTGGACGTTGATCGGGCTTTGAGACCCGTAACGATTAAATTTGGAATTTAAGTCATAAAAGTTCATTAATAAAGTGTAGTATTTAATTTGGAATTAAATAGCGAATTAGAATTGAATGCATATTAAATTGGATTTAATAATGTAGTTTAATTTAATTCGAGAATTCGTACTTATTAGCAAAACGAGTTTGACTCGAGCAAAATAAAATCGTTGTTTGAACATTGGATGATCACTAATTATCAGATTAATTAATTTGATTAGATTGATTGATAACATGCTTGTGTGAATACATGGTTGCGATGCATGAAAATGTATATCGGATGGATATTAGATGGGTGAGAAAATTTTAGAAATTGTTGTAATAAATTTGATTTATTAATTGAACCTGCGTGTCCAGCCTTATTACCTCTCATTTCTTTGTATTCTCTTCTCACCTATTCCCTTCAATGTAAATGAGGTTTCTTTAGAAGTGTAGTGTAACGGGTAGAAGTAAATACTTGTGCTAGCGGGAGAGAGAAAGGGAGAGATTTGATCTAGGATCAATGTGTAAAGTATCCATCCGCATATCATTATTATTTTTCATATGCGCTTTATTATGTGTTTAGAATGCATGTTTAATGGTGTATGACGATGAGACCTTAACAAAGATAATAAATTGGTTGTCAATTTGCACTCAAAAAACCCTCAAACAATATTAAGCGTATTTCCTTCCATTGAGTGATTCTCACTCAAGATCCTAGACTGGCATTGGCTTGTTGGCCAAAGTCAAGGCCTTTGTCCATCGAGGATGTGTTTGAATCACGAGAGCTTTGTTCCATGTCAGTGTCTTGTCCAAGTTGTGGTTTGTTGGCCAAAGTCAAGACCACTTCTTGTCCATCGACATTAATTACGAAGCTTTCCATGGTCAATGGGTCGCGCTTGACTGAGATCACTAAGTTTGTTATGCCAAAGCCAAGGCTTAGTTGATTCAGAGGAAAAAGGTTAGGTAATACATTGGATGTATTGGCATATATAAGATATATGTTTCGGACTTGGATGTCCTCCTACCGGATCTAGGAATTGGATTGGATCCAATCGATCTTAGAGATCTATCTAGTTAATTATCATACAATTTGTTGGCCAAAGTCAAGATTGTGTGATATTTAACGGGATCCTAGCCCACTAGGAAACGTGGTTTCCCAAGTACTCGACAGAGGGTTAGAGGCTCGCCAAAAAATAGTGGGAGGCAAGAATTGAATTTGCAATACTCGTTCAATTACTCACCATACGCGCTCAAACAAATATCAGTTCGTCAAAGAAATTAAATGTTAGTTGGACTAATATTTAAATTGTTGTTTTATTAAATAAGTTGGACTATATTCAAACTATTCATTTATAGTTGATTTTATAATTGGATTATAGTAATCAATATAATTGATTTTAATCTATTAAATTATAGTTGATTAAATAATTGGACTATTGTAAACATTTTAATAAATAGTACCTAAATCGTTGATTAAATAGTTGGACTATTAAAATCAAGATAAAATTGAAAGATTGACATTTAAAACATAATCATGGGGAAAATGTATTTAAATGGTTTAATTTTCAAAAGGGAATAAATTTCAGGATGGTCCTGGAAAATAATAAGTTATTTTATTTGATAAAATAATATATTTGGCCAAAGGCTTCTGGAGTTAAGCAAACAATAGAGCATAATCTTTGGAAGATTTATGTAATGGTAACTTTAGTGCTTGATCCATTAAGCTTGTCGCAGTAGACTCCTTAATTTCTGAATCAGAACTAAGGATTAGATCCTTAAAGTATGATACTGAAATTGAAGGATCCTCATAAATCTATACTTAGATTTTAGAAGTACTAAATTGCAATAAATAACTCTTGGAGAGTTAATGACTATTCTCAAGGAGACAAAGTCAAAGTTTGCAAATTAGGCAAGTAGCGCAAGGCACATTTTACTTCGATATTCTAGAAGGCCAAGGCTTGGCCAAAGGCTTCTGGAGTGTTGAAACTGGCAAAGGTAAAATCATTATAATATTCTAGGAAGATAAAGGACATATCCCAAAATGTCTACTTAAATGTGGCAAACAGGATCGCGGAAGCGTGACTGTCGTTTGGACAAAGTAGACATGAAGGAATTGAAGACGAGCAAGGCTCTGACTTCAAATATGATTGTCATAATTATGTTCACTACTAGTATTAAAATTGGATTTTAGATACTTAGTGTGGTAGATAAATATATATATTGATGTTCAGAATCTGTTTTGAATAGGATACTGACTTCAATCGAGATTAATCTTCGAATTGGAAACGGGATGAAAGTCATTGTTTCAACCATAGATACCTAAGTTTAGGAACTGCCTTCGGGTGTGTACCTAAATTTGGAAACTGTTATAATGTAACTAGTTTGACTAGAAACATTATCTCTATATCAGTGTTTAACCCGCTGCGGGTGAACCTTTATATTCTAGAACACTAAAGTGTTTCATTATATAAAGATGATATTGAGATAAACACATTTGATGTGAATAACAGAATTTATATTTTGAATATAAATAAATCTCAAATATATAACATGACAAACAATAGCTCAAACTGATTTGATCAGAAGAAACTAATTTGTGGCATCGTTGTCTGGGACACGATTAAACAAGAATCGTATATCCACTCTTTCGGAGAGTGGGTACTAGGAATAATTTGATTCCATTCAAATAAAGTCTACGAATCTAGTTTATTGGGCAAAGTGCCTAAAACACTATTTACTTGGTAAAAGTGTAAATGCCACCGACCTGTAAGCCCTAGTTCATAGTGAAGCAAGTGGGCCCATGTCTAGCTAGGCTAGAGGTGGATATCAATATTTCGTGACCTCTACGGATGTGGCATCGCGTTGTGGTTATGTGTTTCTTTTGAAACACAAATCGGAAACTTTTAAGTTTCGACACGAAATAGACAAACAGATCGGCTAAAGTATTAGACCGTCATGGTAAGACCGTAATGGAAAATACTTAAGCAATAAGTTTCTTATATACTTGAAAGAGTATAATATTCTTTCAATGAGGACTCCTCTCGGAACACGTCAGTTTGACGGTGTGTCCGAACAAACTAACCGAATTTTGTTGGACATGATAAAGTTAATCATGAGTCGCTCTGAGCTACCATTTCCTTCAACGGATAAGCTTTAAACAGTGCATGAACTTATTTAGAATAAGGTTCCATTAAAATCTGTTAGACAGATTTCATATTAGATATGAACGGGAAAGAAACTGGGTTTCACATTCTTGATAATTTGGGATGCTAGGTATACGTTTGGATGATACCAAACAAGAACCCAAATTGGATAAGTGCCAATTGTAGGTTATCTTAGGGATACCATAAGTATTGTACTTATACATCTCACGAGAGAACAATTAGATTGTTGCTCACCATGCGGTTTTCCTAAAAGGAATACCGATATGCAGTGATAAGTGGGAGGATGGTAAAACTCGATGAAAATCGGAGAAATACTATTTCAAGCATCGATTCCTAATGGAACATAAATAGTTCATCAAGGATGAAACTAATCCAATAATCTTCGAATACACAAGAACCGCGTAGTCGGAGAGAGTCAGAAAACAACCTGGGGTATGGGTTTCTGATCTCACCTCATAAAGATGTTTATCTTTTGAGGTATACCAACTGACTACGTATGAGGAAGTGATACAAGGTATCGACTCCCTATTATGGCAAAGTGTCATATGATCCGAAATGGATTCCATGTATATCAACAAGTTTGGATACTAGTTGATGTACCGTAAGGCATTGTGCCTACTGGTACTGTATAAGTCTTAAAGGAAGACATACATGGATGGCAACATACCAACGTATAAAGCTAGGCTTTTAGCGGAAATGTATCGTTATCAACATTGTGTTGATTACGATTCAACCTTTTAACTGTTGCCACGGTAAATCCATTTGGATAATGCTTGCTAATGCTGCATGTTTCATTTATGAAATATGTCAGCTGAACGGAAAAATCGCTTTCCTGAAAAGAAAACCTTTTGGAGGATGTTTATAACATCCTGACGGTTTTGTCGTACCAAAACTAGCAAACAAAGTTTGCAGGTTATTCGATCCATGTTTGGATTGAAGCACGCATAGGTTCTTGGAATTATCGTTTTGATGTAATCATAATGGAGTATTATTTAATTCAAAACGAAATGATTCTTGTGTATATAAAAGGGTTAGTGGGAGCGCACTGACAGTGGCTGTCCTAAAAATAATGATAATACGTCATTTCTTGGAAATGATAATCCCATAAAATAACTATCGGCGAAAGCTTGGCTTTCGATAAAACTCTCCGAGAAATCGTACATTGGAAAATGTACGCGACCTGGTGTCTCTTACGCTTTGAGTATATGGATTCACAAACAGGCCAATCCTTGTGATAGTCAATGGATTGATGTTAAGAAAATCCGTTAGTATCTTAGAGAACTAAGGATGTTGTCTTAGTCTATGGAGATGGAGAACTTGAAGTGACTGGGATCACTATAGCAAGTTTCCTAACCGATAAAACGACTATAAGTCGCAAACGGTACTACAAAGTTTGAATAACGGAACAGTGAGCTGGAAATCTTCTAAGCAAGATACTGTTACCGTATAAACAACAAATGCGGGTTATTGCTCCAGCTGAAGCGGCAATAGAAGTCTTCTGGGTCGATAACAAATCTAATTAGATTAGAAATAATTATGTTAGCAGCTGAGCTAGGCTCGAGCACAGGCTAAAGAATTAATTTTCTCATCAATGATCCAAATAAATACTTTGACTATTCATCTGATTCGTTCGGATCATACATCATGGCGATGTGATGATCGAATAAATCGCATCAGACGATAATCATGCAAATCCGCTGACAAAAGTCTTTCTCAGCAATTTGAGCCAACCGTACATAGTTTGGGTGTAAGACACTCGAGTGACTGGCTATAGGCCAAGTGGGAGATTGTTGGACAATTATGACCCATAGCGTCACTATTTGTACAGATCATGATGTTGTTGTACAAATTAACTATGTGACAAAGGAGATTGCACTCTTATCATTTGTGATTAGATCACCTAGATATATAAATGATATGAGGTCCCTATGATTTGTTCCTGGACGGAGAATGATATGAGACAGTATTAGTCCACGAAGGATAAATCATTAAATATCCCTAGTCAAAGTATTGTCGAGATTGGACATCGATAAATACGTAAAAGACTAGTATTACACTTGTGCGCGTTGTGAGGGCACAACGACATAGTTCTCATATATTTGGGTATAGGATACTCATGCAAGTGTAATAGGAGGTTGTGTTTTACCGATGGTACGAGAAACAGCTTCGCTCTGGATAGACCCCCTCGGAATTCCATTGGTAGTATGACTATGTGTCTATGGAATTCCGAAATCAGGGTAGGTGTATTTGGTCTTAACTTGAGACTTGCACCGCTAATACTTGCGACAATCAATATACTTTGGTTGATGTCGTCCAGGGCTTTAACAGGTTCTATGTACGCCAATGCTGGGTATATTGAGAATCGTAGTGTGTTGGGTGTGATGTCAAGACGGAAGTGTCACTCCAGTCATATGGAGATGATGGTCACGTAGGATACGAGACAGGTTCTCTTAAATGCTGCAGCTATCGGGATAAAATGACAAGGTCAGGTTTATCCGATTATAGAGACTAGTCACCAGACATCCGACATGTGCTTCAAACGGGGCAGACACAATTCCAGCCCCAGGCCTAGCACATGATCATCCGATACTGGACAGAAATACGCAATACCACGTATAATACGCCTGATATAGATCCTTTATTCCTGTAAGGATATTTTCGGAGAATTGGGTAGGAATGGCGCTTTGCTAGAGGCCAACCTTGTCTTATAAATCGGTAAAACGTAGAACTTGGTACTTACGTGTTCAGATAGTCTGACGACCGAATTTACTACCAACATAACTGGGGATCTCATGGGTCGCTTCCTAAAGATTCACCGATGACGTGTGACTCGCACTCTAAATTAATCTGGGATTAATTGGAAGGGAGATAAAATTAATCTGGGATTAATTGCGGAGATATTTTGTCTGGGATAAAATATCATAAAAGAGAGATAACGATTAATTTGGAATTAATCGAGAAATTAATATATTTGATATATTAAACGAAATTGGATTTCCACGCGGAATTAAAATTAGATTTTAATTCAGGCGAATGAATTAATTTAGAATTAATTCGTTAGCGACGTGAATAGTAATTATGCTAGGCATGATTATTTAATTAAATTAGATTTAATTACGACGCAACGGAAAATTCGTTAATTTGGAATTAGCGAACCCGATCCCGAGATTATTTGTGAGCACATTCACATTTCGAATTCGAGTGCGGAACGCAAGTCAAATCAAGCGTCAAATCGCTAGTCGCATCTAGCGTCACATCATTTGTCAATCAAGTGATGGATGTCTTTCACTTTGAGTGATTGACGCAAGTCACTATTCATGATTGATGGAAATGATGTGAGTGGTTGGTGCCATTAAGGCTTTAATGGTTTTCTTTTTGAAAGCCAAATTCAAGTGAAATGCATTTGAAATTCAAATGTGTGTATTTAATACACAAATTTGGAACCAACCAAATTAATCTCTCTAATTTCTTCTCTTTCTCTTCACGCCCAAAGGGGCTAAAATCTTCTGTTTTCTGGTTTTGAAACCGTGAGCAGTGAGGGAAGCAAGAGTGTGATTTTGTGGCAAAATCACAAGTGCTAGCACACTTACGAGACATGCAAATATGATAGGGAAGTCCACCCATGAGCCGGGAACCATTCGACGAAGCTTGGAGCTTTACGAATGACCAAAATGGAGGCCAAACCAGTGAGCACACACAGCCCACTGCCGAACCAGTGAAGAGGCAGAATCTGAATTTCTTGTTGCCTATGTGTCGCTCAACCGATCGATGTGAGTATTCCCCAACTTCTTCAATGTGTATTCGCACTTGATTCATGCTTATTATTGATCTTGGGACCTTAAAAGAAACCAACAATGGCATCTAGAGCCAGGTTTGAGCATGAAATGTTTAGGGCTTAAAATTTGGGTAATTTGTATTTGAGCATGATTTGAATAAATTGAATGTTTGAGTATGCTTAATACATGTTGAATTGAAGTTTGATTGGATCAATTTCAAGAAAATTGATTTGGAATAATTTTCCCCAAATTTTCTCTGTTGGCCGAATGTAGAGGTTCCCTATTAGTCTTGGATCTTTTGATTTTTGATTCATTGGATGAGTTAGAATCATTCGGGAATTTGATTTAATGTCGATTGTGGAATTAATTGGATTGAATTCGAATCGGACAAAAATCCCCTCCTTTAGCCGAGACTTTGAGCATGTAAAATTGGGTTTGATTTTAATCAAAATGTGTTGGACATGTGATGATGAAAATGAGCATGATTAATTGTATTAATTGATGTTTTAGAAATGTTAATTTGGGTGATTAATCATGTTATACACTTTGGTTAATTAAATGTGAAATTGGATTTTTATGTTTAATTAAATTGGGCCTTAAAATTGGATTTGGGCTTTAATGTTGTAAATGGGCTTATTGGGCTTTGTTGTACAAAGTTGGGTTTAGGTAAAATTGGTTGGATCCAATTAGGCCCAAAACCGCATCCATAAAGCCCAAATGCGACTTAATGGACCTTTAAAGTTTAATTGGGCCTAATGGGCCAAGATTGATTTCTAGGCTTATGGGGTAACTCCCGAATTGGATTTTGGTTATTCGATTTGACCCGAGTTGACCAAAATTCCACGCCTTAAGAAATTAATTAAAAGCCCATTGGACTTTAATTAAATTGACGTTGGACGTTGATCGGGCTTTGAGACCCGTAACGATTAAATTTGACCAAATCTTAGCTTATGAACCACAAATTGACCCTATCCTTTCAAAGATAAATTGGTCTGGGGACGATCGTGGTAAGAGGCATCGGATTAATCTGGATCTTAACCTTTAACTTTTCGTGTAGAATTTCAGCTAACCAGGTACTATCTTCTAAACTCTTTTTCTACTGTTTAAGACATTAAGGACAATGTCTCATTTAGGTTTGGGGGAGGGAATTAGTTGATCAGTATCTTGTTTTTAGTTGTGTGTTGTTTTTATTCCAAAAGTTTTCAAAAATTACAAAAATATTTTGCGTTTTTGTGTTTTTTTTTATTTGGACTAAAAAGGTGAAATTGGTAAGAGATATTTGTGTAATGAATTTCCACTCTTGAGACGTATCTCAAACCATTTTTTTTTAAACATTAATTTTTCTTTATTTCATTTTAAATTATTTAATTTGTAAATTCTCCATAAAACTGACTAAAATGGATCTTCATATGCTCAGTTGGCAGGTATTATCAACATGCATGGTAACATACGGACATGAGCTAAAATTGAAAAGTTTGTAATATTCAGTGCTCTAGTTTAATTGGAGGAAGCATCTCAAAAAGTGATGGAGTAAAAAAAAAAAAATCGTCTGAGATCTGAGTTATTAAGTCTGTAAGGGTGTTTTAACACCTAGTGCCCTAAAGCCAACTGGTTTGGGAGTCACTGGCCCAAAGCTCGCTACATGGATCAAAGATGCTGCAAATATATATATATATATATATATATATATATATATATATATATCTGAAATCTGAGTAATTAAGTCTGTAGGGGTGTCTTAACACATGGTGCCCTAAAGCCAACTGGTTTGGGAGCCACCGACCCAACACTCGCTACACAGATGGAAGATCTTGTATATAAATAAAAAAAAAATCAAAAATCAAAGAAAAAATCAGAAAAATTAGAAAAATTATTTCATTGCTGCAAAAAGGTGTGAATTCTGATAAAACTTTAGGACAAAAATATTACTCTCTTATCAACTGCACTTGTGACTGTTGTGGGAAATAATGAGTTGTTTAATATTTTGTTGGCTGTGTATATGGAGAATGGTAAATATAATCGGAGAACTTACTTATTCAGTAATTTAGAAAGAAAGAAAACAACTAGTAACTTGGAATAGAAGTTTCACCTGATTAGTCACTAACTTCTTTATTCTCTTTTCGCTTGTCTTTTTGCTTTTGTGTGCATTAGTTTCACTACATTTTTACTTTTGTAAAATGTTTGTGGGTATTATTGCTGTAAACCCTCACGAGACTACAACTCGTCAAATAGGGACACCTAGGGGTTTAAAGGCTTGTTGCATACGCTAAATGCAACCGTGATCTTTACGAAAGTGGCTTAGTTAAATTTTATTTTAAAGATGTTTATATTATTTTATTTTGTGTTTTGCTCGAGGACTAGCAAAATGTTAGGTTTGGGGGGTGTGATTAGTGGTAATTATATCACTATTTCCCACTCATTTAACTTAATATTTTGTATAGTTTCTTGAGTTTTGTGAATATTTTGATGTGTTTTGTGCTATTTTGTAGATAAATAAAGTTTCAGGACATTCTGAAGGTGATTTGGGGCCAAAACAGTGAAAATTGGACAAAAAGGCATTTTGATAATTTTTCGAGTCGCGACGCGCAGGCCTTTGGCGTCGCGACACCTAACGTGCGCCGATCCTTGCTAACGTGCGCCAGGTCCACAAGTCAGAATCTGAGAAGTTTGACTTTGCTAACGTGCGCCGTGCCACGTGTCACCATCCTACGGTGCCGACAGTCGCCATCGCCACGTGTCACTCCACGTGTCTGCCACGTCATCATCCACATCAATAGTTGACCGAGTCAAAGTTCCACGTCATCATCAACCAAGCACAGCGTGCCACGTGTCACAATCTTATGGTGCCGACAATCCCTTTCGCTACATGTCGCCACGTCAGCATAATTATTGAATCAAATTATCCGCAATCGCCACGTCAGCAGATAAGAATCTGAACCGGCCAATCACGTGTTGACACGTAACCGCGTAGCGACGGAAGAACAAACTTTGAGTCGCGACGTGGGGAGCTTATTGGGGCCTATAAATTGAGCTCGAAATTTTAGTTTCAGATGTACCTTCCTCTCTGAATTCTCTGATGTAAATAGGGAGTTTTCTATCTAGTTTGTTTTAATTTCAATTTTGTAATAAATTTTAATTACGTTCTGTAATAGTAATAGTAATTTACTTCTTTACTTTTTACAGTTTTTACTATTCAACCATGAGGAAATAACTTCCCCCTGCTAGGGTGAAAGGAAATTCTTTTACTATTACTATTTAGATTAATCTCCCTTAAATATAATATATTCACTATTTAAAATTTGACTTAAAAAAGATATCGCTATATTGGTCGGTTGGTAATTCATTTTAAACTGGTTTAAACCTGACTAAGCAAGGATACCGCCAGATTGGTCGGTTGGTAATTAAATTTTCTTACTGCCTATATGGCAGGTTTATTTTGGTTCCGCCTTTATGGCTGGTTGGACTTAATTTGACTTAATCAGGTTACCGTCTATATGGCCGGTTGGTAAAATAATCACAAGTTAATATATTATATTAAGGGAGATATCTAAATAGTAAATTGTAAAAGTTGATCTTTTTACCTTAGCATTTTATTTTATTGTAATTTACTTTTCAGCTTTTACTTTACCGCAATTACTTTTCAGCATTTTTACTTTATGTCTTTTATTTTACTAGCCCTAGTTATGTGTCGTAACTAAGTTAGTTATCTGGGGTTGTGATGAATTCTAATATCACCGGTTTATAAGGGGTATTTTTATAGTTTGGGGAATTTAAAGGTTTACTTATTAAGTCTTAAGCTTAATGCGTCTTGTTAATTGGCCACTAATAAGATTGATCTGGTAAATCTAAAATAAACTTGACAATGGAATTTTAGGTTTCAGCCTTAGAATTAATAGCCCACGATCTTCATTGAGGATAGATAACCCTTTAATAGATTTCCTTACAGGATAGACATATACCTGTCGGGCGGGAGTAGCCATAATTGGAACTTAAACTTAACGAATTCAGGTAATTTGGTTGACATAGACATATGGTTCAATTGGGTTAAACTGGGTATTTGCGTCTGACCATCGACAGAGGCTTTCGCATAATTTAGTGTTCCAGGTTAGTAAATCGATTTATTACACAAACATGAAATAACCACTTCATCTTTTAAAAGATATTAGAAAGATTCACAACCGTAGATAGTTTTTAATATTGAATTTTCTTAAACCTACCTTCGTGTAATTTTATTTACTTGTTTTTAAATTTAAAATCTTCATCATTTCAAATCAATCAATCAACCTGTTAGATACTAGTAATCATTTGACCTCATAAAATTAATAGATTAGGTATTAAGTCCTCGTGGGATCGATACTTTTTATACTACTTGAACGATACGTGCGATTGCGTTATACGCGTGTGTAAGCACCGGTCAGCATTCCGCTACGTAATCCGGATATTTTATCCAAAACCCCCAACAACAAGTTAGTCATGCATGGCAGAAAATATTTACTCCTGCATGATGTATTGTTTGCTCCACAAATTCGCCAAAATTTAGTTTCTGTGTTGGTCTTTATTTAATTTATGTTTCAACTTGAACTTCCATAAATTTGGTGTTGATTTGTACTTAGGTACAATACACTATGATTCTGGTTATTTTCTAGATGGATTTAGTGTATTAAATATTGAATTTTTTAATAGCAATTCATGTATTTCTTTTGTTACTTCGTCTATCAGTAATGATAGTGATGTAAATATGTGGCATGCTAAACTTGGCCACATTGGCCAATAAAGAATGAACAGATTTACCAAAGAAGGCTTTCTGCGAAACATAGAAAAATTAGATTTTTCAACCTATGAATATTATTTGGCTGGAAAAAATGAGAGAAAATCATTTTGAAAATGAACTAAAGCATAATATATATTACAATTAATCCATTCAGATATATGTGGTCCAATTAATTTCAGAACAAGACATGGTGCATCTTATTTCATCACATTCATATATGATTTCACACGCTTTAGTTATGTCTATTTGATTTCTCAGAAATATGAAGCGTTAGAATGTTTTAATAAATTTATGAATTTAATAGAAAATCAATTAGACTGGAAAATTAAAGTGTTACGCACTGATCGTGGTCGTGAGTACTTATCTGATCAGTTCAAAGAATTATATGATAAAAAATAATTAGTCATCAATTGACTACTCCTGCTACTCCTCAAAAAAATGGTGTTATGGAAAGAAGAAATAGATGTCTTCTTGAAATGGTTAGGTCTATGATGGCACAAGCAAATTTTCCTATAACCTACTGGGGTGATGCATTAATGACTGCGACATATATACTTAACTGAGTGCCATCAAAATCGATTACCACCACACCATATGAGTTATAGACAAGTTGCAAACCAGATCTTCACTTTTTAAAACCTTAGGATTGTGAGGTCTATAATCATGTGCATTCTCACGAACATGGAAAATTAGGCGAAAGATGAAAAAATGTATCTTCTTAAGATATTCTGAACAATCAAAAGGTTTGTTTTGGTGAACATGAAAGTAGAGGCGTGACAGAAATTAAATCACGAGATATCACATTTTTAGAAAATGATTTTCCTAAGCAGAGAGAGATATGTCAGGATTTATCTATATATGAAACTCTGGATCACATGAATTCCATTATTATTGAAAACTCAGGTTTACCTAATTAAAGTGGGAGTGATGTTGATGAGAGCAATTTGAGAAAATATGATGAATTAGTTTCACATGAATCTCAAAATGATGAATTAGTTTCACATGAGTCTCATTTACGTGATCCGAGTAGAAGTGATATACATAATCCAAGTGGGAGTAATGTGCATTACCCAAATGGGAATAATATGGCAAATGAGGAATTAATTCCATAATTAGAATGCCAATTATGACATAATAATCATATAAGCATTCCTCGACGTCGTTTCGATATCGAATGAAAAGCCTTTATAATTCTACCTCAATAGGATGAAGAGCCTATAAACATAAAAGAGGCTCTTCAGTGTTCATTAAGGAAAAATGGATGAAAGCAATGGAATAAGAAATGGAGTCAATGATCTCTAACCAAGTTTAGGAACTGGTTAATCTACCTAAATGACGCAAAGCTATCAAGAACAAATAGGTTCTTAAAATAAAACGTAACGTTGACAGCAATATCAAAAAATATAAAGCACAACTTATAGCAAAAGGGTATACACAACAGGAAGGAATTGATAATGAATAGACTTTTCACCTGTTGTAAGGTTTACCTCAATTCGCTTGATTCTGGCTATAGCAGCGAGAATGGATCTAGAATTACATCAAATAGATATAAAGAATGCTTTTCTCAATGGAGAACTTGATGAAGAAATCTGTTGGGGTTGGTGCTCAGAGCGCCAATTCCTCATTGTATTTCCTTGTAAATACTATTGTAAACGTTTTATTATGAATAAAATGAGCAGTTTCTATAATATAATATATCTTCTTATATGGTAAAGATGTAATAGACCTTAGGATGATTAGTCATGATACAGTTGCAAAAGCGTCGCAACTGACATTGAGTTGTATCATGACGTTGTCATTCTCAGACAGTTCCTGGTCTAGGATTACACTACTTAGTCAGTAAAGTAAACCCATTGAGACCGGTACATGTCGTATACTAGAATATATGATTCCAATGGTTTCTTAATGAACCATGAGTCTTGGAGACTCGTATAGACGTGTAGGTGTTTATAGCGGATAAACATTGAATGACTCACCAAAGATTCTTAATGGATGGTACACCAACGTCAATAAGAATCTTATCGGGTTGAGTAGCATTTGTGATTCTTCGACTTGAAATACCACTGTTGGCACATGAGACATCCTCCACACTTAGATGACATTCACGTCACCGATCTATTTAGATTAGACCTCCTCATGTTCGTTGGATGTGGACAGATCCTCAGGGTGTCCTGTGTGTGTCGAGATAGGATCCGTCAGTTCTGTGTACAGAGCATAGGTAGTCAATATATGATTAGCAATAAGATAAAAACCATGGGCCCGTGATACACTTTAGAACTCAATTCTAAGCGTTTTTTTAGAGATTGCTAATAGAGACGTCGACGGGATTGTCCCTATAGAGATTTGACCTTTACATCTATATCTCTGGGATATATCCGGATACTTGTGACAGAGGAATTATACATATACCATGACCTCGACCTATATGATTCAGCGAGTTTATCCGTTGTCGTCATAATTTACGGGTTGGTAAATTATGGACACGAAATTGGATTTCGTGAAGGATATGCCTGAATCTAGAGAGTCTCACTACTGAAATATACTCATAGAGCACTATGGCAACTTTTATGAATAATACTGATTATTTATAAGTCATTTAAAGGTTAAACGAAAAATACATGCGAATGGACCAATTGTCATTTCCTAAGTATTGTGTATTTGTATTTAATGATAGATTTTATTAAATACACATTAATTAAATATCAAATTGTGATATTTGACTTATATCATAAATATATATATATATGTATTTGGATATTTAATGTAAATATAATACATAATTTAAAATATTTGTATTTAAAAAATTATTTAATTATTTAAATAATTAAATTAATTAAAAATATAAATATCTTAAGTTTTGATTTTTATTGGAAACGCCTTGAGTTGCTTTTGTTGACTTGTTGAAATTCACTAAAGGTGTAATGATTCAAAATGCAAGTTGATAAAGCAAATTAATTGAAACAAAAATTAAATATCTAGATATTTATACTACACAAATTCGGCCAAGGGCAATTCTGTGAAGTATATATTGTTTTGTTTCATTTTCATTAGGTTAAGGGTTCATAAGTTACAAAAACAAACACAAAAGAGTTGAGAGAAAAGTTTGAAGACAAAAAAGGAAAAGCTTGGAAAATTATTGATATTGTAAGTTTTTCTTTAAGGCTTTCAACATAGAAAATATTTCTAACATGCTTAGCTTCAACATGTGTTGTTAGGACGTTGTCTCTACACTTATATTTTGTGTTTCAATTGGTTGTGAACTTGTTTGAAAGATGTATGCATGTATGGTTTATAAGTGAGCTTGAAATAGTTTCAATGGCTTACTTTTGATTATTTGATAATCATGTTGCCATTCTAGAGTTGCTAAGCCACTCATCGATGACCTAGAATTTTTCTTGAGTTGTTTCATGATGGTGAGACTTGTTTGGTGTCGTTTAGATTGAATTAAAGTGATGGATTTAATTGACTTGTAAGATTTGTCAATTTGAAGAAATTGTAAAATTAAGGTTCTTAACCCTTTCCAAATTTGGGGCTTTTCTTATGTGAAATCTATGATGGTGTTTATATGATGCATATTAATTTTTGAGTTGATTGGATTTGATCTTGACATGTTTTGAACAAAAAAGGATCAAATTGTAAAAACTGAAAATTTCTGGGTGTGTTCGGCAATTAGGCAAAAATTGGGGATTTTGTTGCAATCTAATTTTGATGTGTTGGACATATTGGAAATCATTTTAGAAATGATTTAGAATCATCAAAAATTGTATATGACAATTTTAGGACTAAAATGATCAATTTGCAAAGCTGTGGGGCAATTCGGTAATTACCAAGAAATTTGATTTCTTGTGTAATTTTTCAGAATTTAATAATTGAATAATTAAATAAATAAGTTTATTTAATTAATTCAAGAAAAATTTTGAAATCGGAAAATTTTTATTTTCCGCGATTCCGCTGCATTACCGAATTTTCGCCATAAAACCCCTACAAAATGGTATCAGAGCGAGTCTGATTCTAGACACCCTAATATGATTATGCCTTTTATATTCAATGTTTAATTTAATCTTTACTTTATGCATGCATGTGTTTATTTAAATTGATTAAATAAAGTAAAAAACTTCTTTTGCGGAAAATCCCTAATTAATAAGGTTTATGTTAATTATGTATTTGATGCATATTACATGGTTTGTCTTGTCAATATGGTTTATGAATATTTTTCTATGACTACATCTGAGATCGTGCCAAAGCTGTGAGGGTGTAGCCGATAGAAATTTATTTATGCCGGATGTATATCAGATACTAGATAAATTCAAGCGAAAGCGGAATCCTGAACGTGCCAAAGCTATCAGGGTTACGCAAGTAGCTTGAGTTTATCATTGACGAGTTTAACCTTGGTACGTCTGCTTGTTAATGTGCCAAAGTTGTCACAACGAGAAACGACCAGGACCGGAAACCCAGGAGTCACTATTGAGTGATTAACAATGAGTTGTCTACCTGATGAATATACATAGGCGAGAACGTGCCAAAGCTGTGAGCTGAAATATATTCATGGGATCCACCTTTCACTATTTGTATTTAATTTAATTATTAAATCTTTGTATTTTGTTTAGGGATTACAGTATTGCATGTTTTAGTGGGAGGGGCATTTTTAGATTAAAAATCCATGATCTAGTTAATGCTTTCGATATTATATGAAACTACTTTATTTTCTGCTAACCGTTTTTCGTAATTTATATGATAGATTTGCGATGGCGGCACAATCGACTAATCCGTTTGTGCTTATGTTGGATACGAACAAACTTAAACGCGCTGAGAACTTCGCCGATTGGGATTTGGATTTAAGGATTGTCCTTGATTCCGAAAATTTGGGATATGTACTCGAGGGTCAGCTGCCCCTTGCTGTGTCTGAGGACGCAACACCGGAGGAACACCAAGTTTTCCAAGCTTGGAAAGATGATGATTTAGAATTTAAATCATACATCTTAAGTTCACTTGCACCGGGACTCAAGAAAAAATACTATGGCATGACATATGTGTATAGTATGATGATGCAATTAATAGAATTGTATATTAACTAAGAACAAATTGTTGTTCATAAAGTTGCGATGGAACTGTTCCATGCGCGACTGGACGAGGGGCAAGCTATGAGCTCGCATGTTCTTCACTTGATCGAACAACTGAGGCAACATAATCTCCCTCTGAATGACATTCTCGCTAGGAGTGTCATTTTTGGTTCGCTCCCAGCTTTATATCGCCAATTCGTGATGTATTTCAACATGAATGGGATTATCTGTTCCTACAATGAACTGCATAGGATGCTGATCATGGCGGAAGAGGACCTAAGGAATGGAGTACCGACTCGCCCTCCGAAACCTACTTCACTTTCTGCTTCTTCCCAGACCTGGTCAAAGGGAAAGAAGAGGAAAGCGAAGAAGAAGAAGGGTTTCGGTTCTCAAACACATTGAAAGATAACAAAGCCCAAGAGGGCTTCTGACGACAAATGCCATCACTGCAGCAAAGTCTGACTACATTGCCCAGATAAGGAAGGAGAGAGCATCAACATCAGGTACATTTATTTTTCCAGTTATTGATATCTCACTGGCTTTTGAAGCTATAACATCCAGCTGGATTTTAGATTCTGCTTGTCCTGTTCACATTTTCAATTCGTTGCAGGTACTGAAGGAAAGTAAGAAACTGAAGCCTGGAGAGATGCAGTTGTGCTTTGGGAGTGGAGACTCTCTGGATGCAGTTGCAGTGGGAGTATGTGAGATCTCTTTGCCGAATGGGAACCTTTTGTTGTATGATTGCTACGTTGTACCAGGATGTGTAGCAAATATTATATCTCTTTTTGTATTAGATACAGAAGGTTATCGTATTAATATTAAGAATTGTTCTTTGTATTTATATGATAAACTTAATATTCAGATCCTTTGTTATCCAAATGAGCATGGTTATTACACATTGCATACTTCTAAAGATATTTTGAATACTGGGATTAATAAACGTAGTTTACCTGTTATTAATAATACTAAACTTTGGCATATACGGCTAGGTCATATAGGCGTTAATCGCCTTACCCAATTGGTTAGGAATTGTTTGATACCAGATCTCACCATTGAACCTTATCCAACTTGTGAATCGTGTATTCAGGGTAAGATGACCAAAGCCCCATTTTCTAGTGTTGGATACCGCGCCACTAACTTACTGGAACTCGTACATTCTGATGTATGTGGTCCACTAAGTCAGACTATTCACAGTGGTTATTCGTACTTCGTTACCTTTACCAATGATCTGTCACGGTACGGTTATGTCTATTTGATGCGACATAAATCGAAAACCTTTAAAAAGTTCAAAGAGTTCCGAAATGAAATAGAAAAACAGACTAGTCTATTTATTAAATGCCTTCGATCTGATCGAGGCGGCGAATATATGAGTAGTGAGTTCATGGATTAGATGAAGGAGAATGAGATTCTCGCTCAATATACTCCTCCAGGTACTCCACAGCACAATGGAGTGTCTGAAAGGAGAAATCGGACTTTATTGGATATAGTCCGATCAATGTTGAGTTTTACAGATTTGCCCTATTACTTATGGGGCTACTCTCTTTTAACAGCTTAACATCTTTTGAATAAGATTCCTTCAAAAGCTGTTCCTACGACTCCGTATGAGATATGGACTGGTAGGAGACCAAATCTTAATTATATTAAGGTTTGGGGTTGTTCTGCCTATGTTAGGATGACTCAGCAAGATAAGTTTTCACCTCGAGGGCAAAAGTTTAGGTTTGTTGGATATCCTTCGAATACGAAGGGATATCTGTTCTATGATACCGAGCATCGAAATGTGTTTGTAGCTCGCTTCGCAAAATTTCTAGAGGTATAATTTTTGTCAGAAGGTGGTAATCATAGACAGGTTGAACTTGATGAAGTCCAACCTGAAAACAACGAACCAACGGAGGAACCTGAAGTTCAAGTAGATGAAGAACCTTCAACACAAACACTCCATAGGTCACAAAGGGTATCTAGACCTTCTGAACGCTTGTATTTGATACAAGAAAATAGTACCAATGTTCTCTTAATTGAAGAGACTGATCCTTTTACCTATAGAGAATCGATGTTGGACATCGATTCCGTGAAATGGCAAAGTGCCATGAAATCCGAGTTAGACTCAATGCATGAGAATCAAGTTTGGGACTTGGTTCCGCTTCCCGAAGGAATTGTTCCTATCGGTTGTAAATGGGTTTACAAGAGGAAGCGCGGGCCTGATGGAAAGGTTGAAACCTTTAAGGCCTGAATGGTAGCAAAAGGTTACACGCAGCGACCTGGCGTCGACTACGATGAGACGTTTTCACCAGGAGCAATGCTTAAGTCTATTAGGATTTTGCTTTCTATAGCTGCGTATCATGACTATGAGATTTGGCAAATGGATGTCAAAACGGCTTTTCTAAATGGATTTCTTGATGAAGAAATCTATATGGAACAGTCGGAAGGTTTTGCGTCCAGCGAGAACTCAGGTATGGTGTGTAAGCTTAAGAAGTCCATTTATGGACTTAAACAAGCTTCACGAAGTTGGAATCTTCGATTCAAAAAGATTATTAAATTGTCTGGTTTTCTCAAGAAATGGAAGAATCATGTGTGTATCAGAAGGCTAGTGGGAGCATGGTAGTATTTTTAGTCCTCTATGTTGACGACATCCTAATAATTGGGAATGATATAGTGATGATGCAAGGCGTCAAAGCTTACCTCTGTAAGAATTTCTCCATGAAGGACCTGGGAGAAGCTTCCTGTGTTTTAGGCATAAAACTCTATAGAGATAGAGAAAGGAAGCTGATTGGGTTATCCCAATCAACGTACATAGATAAGATCTTGGAACAGTATAATTTTGGTAACTGTAAGATAGCAAATATACCATTCAAACATGGGATTCATCTTTCTAAGAAGATGAGTCCACAAACAGAAGATGAGAATGTTAGAATGTCTAACCAACCTTATGTTTCGTGTTTGGGTAGCATAATGTATGTCATGTTATGTACTAGGCCTGATATCACTGTTAGCGTAACCAGTAGATATCAATCCAATCCAGGAAATGGCCATTGGATGTCCATTAAACATATCCTAAAGTATCTTAAAGGTATTATGGATAAGTTGATTATTTATGGAGGAAGTGAACTGCAAGTTAATGGGTATACGGATTCTGACTTCCAGTCGGATCCCGATAATAGAAAGTTTACATCTGGATTCGTCTTTACCCTTAACGGAGGTGCAGTTTGCTGGAATAGTTCCAAACAGAAGTCAATAGCAGATTCCACCACAGAGGCGGAATACATTACAGCTTCTAAAGCTGCAAAGGAAGCTGTATGGATTAGGAACTTTATCACAGAATTGGGAGTAGTCCCAAATATCGAGAATGAGATTCCGTTATACTGTGATAATACTAGAGCCATTGCGCAAGCAAAGGAACCGAGGGCGCATCAGAAGTCGAAGCATGTGGAACGCAAGTACTGATGAAAACCTGCCTTGGGCAAAGCCAGACAAACCCACAAGAGATTGTTATCCACGCAACTCCTGTGAACCCCGCAGGAACAAAGCCTGTGAAACCCACAAAAGATTGTTATGAGCGCCCATGAAAGCATAACGAGGTTTGATTATTAGAAACTTGTGAAGAACAAAGCCTCACGAACCCCTAATTGCTTGAAACGCCACAAAGGACAGCAACCTCTTTGATAAGTTTTTGAAGAGAATCCATCCTTCCATGGTTAGCCATCACGGCCTCACCACCATTATGTCTGACGGCAATATTAATTTTTTTTTGTTAAAACATTCATGCATTTTATTAATGAAAAGCTTGTTTAAATAGTACAATGGAAACCCTAATTGTAATATGTTAAAAAAACAGAAATAACCCTAGGTAATAATCCTTATTACGAATAAAATCTTGGGCCCCTAACATTTGGCACACTCTCGAATAAACACCAATATTAAAACCTAAAGCCCCTAACAGTCGGCCCACTCTAAAATAAACACTAACATTAACCTTTTCTATGAGGCCTTCACTTGTATATTTTCGACCCCTTCATTGCCAAATAACTTGAATGGATTATTAGGCTTCATCCTTGGATGCTTGGATCCATACTTCGAGGCTTGTTTTCTCGATGCTCCCTGTATCATATCATTCTCCCCTTCTTTAAAAAGATTCGTCCTTGAATCTTTAAGGTCAATCTGTAATATCCAAGCACTGTATCTCTAACCAAATCTGATTTGTCTTTCTAGTCCTTTTTTTTACGCATGATTTCTGTTTTGTTTTTGTATTTTTCCACAGCCCACGTTTTTTGTTTTTTTTTTTAATTTTTTTTTTTGAAATTTTGAATCCAACACATGCAGGATGACAAAAGAAAAAGAAAGAAAATAAAAAAAAAGTTAACAGAAACAGGACTCAAAGAAAAGAAAAAAATTAACAGAAACATGACTTAAAGAAAAGAAAAAAATTAACAGAAACATGACTCAAAGAAAAGAAAAGAAAAAATTTAACAGAAACATGACTCAAAGAAAAGAAAAGAAAAAAAATTAATAGAAACATGACTCAAAGAAAAGAAAAGAAAAAATTTAACAGAAACATGACCCAAAGAAAAGAAAAAAAAAATAGAAACATGACTCAAAGAAAATAAAAACAATTATAAAAAAAGAAAAAAAAGACACAAACTATAAGATATAACCTGCTCTACAACCAAAGCTCTGAATACCAACTGATGAAAACCTGCCTGGAGCAATGCTAGACAAATCCACAAGAGATTGTTATCCACACAACTCCTGTGAACTCCGCAGGAACAAAGCCTGTGAAATCCACAAAAGATTGTTATGAGCGCCCAGGAAAGCATAACGAGGTTTGAAGATTAGAAACCCGTGAAGAACAAAGCCTCATGAACCCTTAATTGCTTGAAACGCCATAAAGGACAACAACCTCTTTGATAAGTTTTTTAAGAGAATCCACCCTTCTATAGTTAGCCATCACGGCCTCACCACCAATGTGCCTGACGGTAATATTAATTTTTTTTGTTAAAACATTCATGCATTTTATTAATGAAAAGCTTGTTTAAATAGTACAATGGAAACCATAATTGTAATATGTTAAAAAAAACCAGAAATAACCCTAGGTAATAATCCTTATTACGAATAAAATCTTGGGCCCCTAACATTTGGCCCACTCTAGAATAAACACCAATATTAAAACCTAAGGCCCCTAACAGTCGGCCCACTCTAAAATAAACATTAACATTAACCCCATCTAGGAGGCCTTCACTTGTATATTTTCGACCCCTTCATTGCCAAATAACTTGAATGAATTATTAGGCTTCATCCTTGGATGCTTGGATACATACTTCGAGGCTTGTTTTCTCGATGCTCCCTGTATCATATCAAGTACCACATCATTCGAGAGATTGTGTCGCTAGGGGATATTATCATGTGCAAGGTACCGAGTGAAGATATTGTAGCAGACCCGCTTACGAAGGCCATACCTCCAAAGTTATTTGATAAACATGTGAAGTCGATGGGTATTAGATACAATCGATATTGGCACTGAGAAAGTGGGAGATTTTGTTGGGGTTGGTACTCAGAGCGCCAATTCCCCGTTGTATTTCCTTATAAATACTATTATAAACGTTTTATTATGAATAAAATGAGCATTTTCTATAATATAATATATCTTCTTATATGGTAAAGACGTAATAGACCTTAGGATGATTAGTCATGATACAGATGCAAAAGTGTCGCAACTGACATTGAGTTGTATCATGACGTTGTCATTCTCAGACAGTTCCTAGTCAAGGTTTACACTATTTGGTCAGTAAAGTAACCCGTTGAGACTGGTATATGTAGTATACTGGAATATATGATTCCAATGGTTTCTCAATGAACCATGAGCCTTGGAGACTCGTATAGACGTGTAGGTGTTTATAGCGGATAAACACTGAACGACTCACCGAAGATTCTTAATGGATGGTACACCAACGTCAATAAGAATTTTCTCGGGTTGAGTAGCATTTGTGATTCTTGAACTTGAGATACTACTATGGGCACATGAGACATCATCCACACTTAGATGGCAGTCACGTCACCGATCTATTTAGATCATACCTCCGTCTGTTCATTGGGTGTGGACAGATCCTCAAGGTGTCCTGTGTGTGTCGAGATAGGATCCGTCTGTTTTGTGTACAGAGCATAGGTATTTCATATATGATTAGCAATCAGATAAAAAATCATGGGCCCGTGGTACACTTTAGAAGTCTTTTCTAAGTGTTCTTTTAGTGATTGCTAATAGAGACGTCGATGGGATTGTCCCTATAGAGATTTGACGTTTACATCTATATCTCTGGGATATATCCAGATACCTGTGACAGAGGAATTATACATATGTCATGACCTCGACCTGTATGATTCTGCGAGTTTATCCGTGGTTGTCATAATTTATGGGTGGGTAAATTATGGACACGAAATTAGATTTCGTGACAGATATACATGAATCTAGACAGTCACACTAGTGAAATATACTCGTAGAGCACTAGGGAAACTTTTATGAATAATACTAATTATTTATAAGTCGGTTAAAGGTTAAACGAAAAATACATGTGAAATGACCTAATACTCATTTCCTAATTATTGTGTATTTGTATTTAATGATAGATTTTATTAAATACACATTAATTAAATGTCAAATTGTGATATTTGACTTATATCATAAATATATATATGTATTTGGATATTTAATATAAATATAATACATATATTTAAAATATTTATATTTAAATAATTATTTAATTATTTAATTGTTAAATAATTAAATTAATTAAAAATATAAATATCTTAAGTTTTGATATTTATTGGAAATGCCTTGAGTTCTTTTTTTTTGACTTGTTGAAATTCATTAAAGGTGTAATGATTCAAAATGCAAGTTGATAAAGCAAATTAATTGAAACAATAATTAAATATCTAGATATTTATACTACACAAATTGGCCAAGGGCACTTCTGTGAAGTATATATTGTTTTTTTCATTTTCATTAGGTTAAGGGTTCATAAGTTACAAAAAAAAACACAAAGGAGTTGAGAGAAAATTTTGAAGACAAAAAAGGAAAAGCTTGGAAAATTATTGATTTTGTAAGTTTTTCTTTAAAGCTTTCAACATAGAAAATATTTCTAACATGCTTAGCTTCAACATGTGTTTCTAGGATTTTGTCTCTACACTTATAGTATGTGTTTTAATTGGTTGTGAACTTGTTTGAAAGATGTACGCATGTATGGTTTATAAGTGAGCTTGAAATGATTTCAATGGCTTACTTTTGATTATTTGATAATCATGTTGTCATTCTAGAGTTTGTAAGCCACTCATTGATGACCTATAATTGTTCTTGAGTTGTTTCATGATGGTGATACTTGTTTGGTGTAGTTTAGATTGAATTAAAGTGATGGATTTAATTGATTTGGTAAGATTTGTCAATTTGAAGAAATTATAAAATTAGGGTTCTTAACCCTTTCTAAATTTTGAGATTTTCATATATGTGATGTATTATGGTGTGTATATGATGCATATTAATTTTTGACTTGATTGGATTTGATCTTGACATGTTTTGAACAAAAAATGACCAAATTGCAAAAACTGAAAATTTATGGGTGTGTTCGGCAATTAGGCAAAAATTTGGGATTTTGTTGCAATCTGATTTTGATGTGTTGGACATGTTGGAAATCATTTTAGAAATGATTTAGAATCATCCAAAATTGTATTTGACAATTTTAGGACTAAAATGATCAATTTGTAAAGTTATGGGGTAATTCGGTAATTACCAAGAAATTTGATTTCTTGTGTAATTTTTCAGAATTTAATAATTGGATAATTAAATAAATAAGTTTATTTAATTGATCCAAGAAAAATTTTGAAATCGAAAATTTTTGATTTTCCGCGATTCCGCTGCGTTACCGGATTTTCGCCATAAAACCCCTACAAAATCTACATGGAACAACCAATAGGTTTCATAAAAGAAAATGAAAAGGAGAAAGTATGTAGACTTTTAAAGTCTATATACGGTCTCAAGCAATCATCTAGACAATGGTAGATGCAATTCCATAATACAATCATTTCGAATTATTTCACAATAATATATGAGGATCATTGTGTTTATACCAAAAGAGATAAAGATAAGTTCATTATCTTATCTTTGTAAGTGGATGATATACTATAGCCGGAAATGATAAGGATTTTGTAAAACACATCAAATGATGGTTATCAATGCTGATTGGGAAGGAGATTTAGATGAAAGAAAATATACCTCCGATTTTATTTTATTACTAAACAATGGTGCCATATCATGGAGCAGTAAGAAACAATCTTGTATAGCCTTATCCAGAATGAAGGATGAATTTGTGGTTTTTCATCTGCAGTACAAGAAGCTGTGTGGTTGAAAAGGTTCTTGCATCATTTGGGGATGCCAAATGATATTTCTGGTCCAGTATTAGTTAACTGTGACAGCGAAGCGATAATAGCCTACACAAAAGACCCAAAATTCTATTGTAAAAAGTATCATATATATATCAAATATAATTTTGTAGAAGACATAGTTGCACGAAAAGAGGTAAACATGAAGTATATTTATACTAATGAGATAATAGTTGATCCATTAACCAAGTCTGTTCCTAGAGATGTCTTTCTTAAACATGTAAAAACTCAGGGATTACGTAGATGTTAATGTACTTACATATTATGATGTGTTATTTTTCCCAATAATTTTTTACTAATGTTAATACTTATTGATATTTGTGTTCAATGCTTACATGTTATTATGTTCATACATGTTTAAATAAATATACTATTAGTTAGTATGAGAAGTATGTCGGACAAGTGAATGATTGGCTCTCTCACACGGGCAATCGCCTCCATTATTTTGTGTTAATGAGAGATGAGATAAATTTTTAAGCTAATTATCTGGGTGAAAATTTAGAGAGCTCAAGCTTGAAAATTAATTAATGTCGTTATGAGGTCACTTTCTCTATGATATGACTAAAGATGAATAAGTTCATTTCACCTTACTTGTCTTCATGTCAGATGTATGTTAGACATTATGTTTGTCTGAACTATCATTTGTATGACATGTTATGAGACATACGCTCCATAGGAGAAGAGAGAATACATTAGCACATGTTTTCATACCATATGTACAATTGTGACTATTAAGGGTAATACAATTAAAGACTCGGTCTTGATATTGTGTGAGACCTTTAGATTATTTCAACCTCACGTTATACCCTTTAGAATTTTGTCTGCTTCTCAAAACATAGAATTGATTATCACTATCTTGGAGTGTTACTGAAGGATCATGAGATTCGATCCAAAAGAATATTTATGGAAAAGCGAATTGAATCAAGGTTGAGAGATTCAAGAAAAGAGAAAGATCAATATACAAGTAATATCTCATTAGCTTGTATTCATCGGTCGATCAATTATGTTATTCTATGTGATTAAACGTGATTGTGAATACAAAAATAAATATTACATTTGAAAATAGATCGAGAGAGATAATGTGATAAATGATCGAGAATACTCCATACATAATCCACTATGGTTCAATCTATTATTCGAGTAGCTATATATTCCTAACAGATGTATAACAAGTGAGCTCTCAAAGTATGTTGGTCGCACGACACAATCACTAAGTATGAATTATTCTTGTATAGACAATAAAAAATGTTGAGCTCATCATATATGAGTGAGAGATGTTAGAAATGTTAGTAAATAACATTTAGAAAATGTTAATGAGGAATATGTGATACACTCATGATAGTAACATTTTTGGAGGGGTTAGAGGAAATCATTAAGCTACCAAATGCATGTGATTAAATAGTAATCAAAACATACAAATGCATATGATTACATGATAATCAATGCTTGCTTCTAAGTGCATGTGAGTAAATAGGAAGCCATGCATATGAATGTATAGTTACAATTGACTTCCCCTCCTATAAATATGAGCATTTGTTTATTGAGATAAGCAATCAATTAAGTCTGATTAAGAGAATCTTTACAAGAAGTAAAATATGCAATTGTGTTTTGAAATACTTAAGATTTATTTCAATTTGTTAGTGAATAAATTTAGGACTAGTAATACATATATAGTTAGATCTTAAATGGATCATTATGAATTTATTCCATGAAAATATCAAGGATATATTTCCCTACAGCTCTTGTCTGCTACTAATTTCTTTGGCCCAATAGAAGCTGTTGTATAAAGCGTCTGCTTTGGCTTTAATGGCAATGCCGCTGGTTACCCTTCTCTGGAAAATAAATTTGTTTCTAGCCATTAATTTGACCACAACAGCATCGCAATTCTGCTAAGCTCGCACACATCTTCATACCGAGAACATCAAGCAAGCTGAATATCTCTAAATAAGCGCCTTAGTCAGGTCTGAGAGGTGACTGAACTCAGACAGATTCCTGCAACTCTTGGCTTCCCTGCACCTGAAAAGAGCATAATTCACTGTCTCAATAGCAACGTTACACCGCTGACATTATATTTGAACTCATAACTTATCTTACCATCCGACTCTGAGGATCCCCACCAATACCCATTAAGCTTTCTCTTAATCTCCTCGCATAGCCCTGAAAGAATCTTAAATACACTCATGACATATGACGATATAGCTTGGGCCACCGCCTTAACAACACCTCTTTACCCCCACTACCGAACCACCTCGCGTGCCACTTGTTGATCTTTCCCAAAATCCTATTTTTAATATCAACAAACAGGGTTTTTTTGTTTCTACTAACCATAGTAGGAAGACCCAGATACTTTTCTTGACAATAAGCCGAGGCGAGCCCAAGGATCCCCTAAATAGAATCAGCAATTTCGACCCTAGTATTAGGGCTAAATAAGATAGAAGAATTTTGGAAGTTAAAAATTTGTCGTGACCCACTAGCATAACAATCAAAGATGTCCTTCAGATTCCGAAATTCATCCACAGTGACATTAATAAAATTAAACTATTATTCGCAAAGAGTAAATGGGATATGAATACGTAAACAAATCAATAAAGACTTCTCCACATATAAAATGAAGAGTAAGGAGAAAACGGACAATCCTGCCTCAGCCCCCTTCCTCAGTTCCTTGAATTTGAGAGTCAATATAATGAGAACTGTAAGATACAATCCTGAGCAAATCTGACGATTTTCATAATAAAGCCAATCCCTCTCCAAGGCCCATTATATCCACCGCTAAACAACCATCAAATCAAAACCCATACTACTCCAATATTTATCAATATCTACTACTAATTTTTTTTGTTTCACTAAAAAACACAATATCAGGTTTAATGTTGTATAGAGTCTCCTACACAGCCCTAAATGTTTGAGGATTCCCCAATCTCCGAACATTCCAAGTTAAGATTTTCATGGCTGTTGGTGGTGCTGCTCAACAGCCACCACCGCTTGAGCAATGCTACAAACTTCCTCATCCCCACCGGTGCTTTCACCGAGAGTATGAGACATCCCCATCTTCGCCTTCTTGGCCTCACTTGAATCTTCCCTATTCTCTTGAAAACCATACATGTTTCTTTTCGGAAAAACATTGGCTATGCTCTTGTTCTGCATTGCAAGCTAAGTAAATGACTGCCTAGCTCGTGTCTTCAATCTAGGTTTTCCCTTTCTGTCTGCCTTAGAATCTGTTTGGTTCAACGAAGGAGAAGGGATGGAAGGGAATGGATTTTAATTAAATACATGTTTGGTTCAAAGGAGGGGATGGGAGGGGAGGGGAGGGTTTTTAATAAGATATATATTTGGTTCAAAAAGGGAGGGGAGAGATTTTAAAAATAATTTACTATTTTATCCTTATAGCCTTTTATAAATAAAATTAAAACAATATAGGCTTATATTATCTTTGAATTAAACCAAAGAATAAAATTAAAATTAAAAGCTCTACATAATACGTGTTATTAAAAATAAAATTAAAACAAGCCTCAAACCAGTAGCTAGGTTTTGACATAGATAAATAAAAACTGTAAAATATCCAAGTTTATAACATAAATTACTAAAATGATTAAGTTCAGATAATACGCAAAATATTAATAAGATTTCAGCAAAATAACAACCATTAAACTCAAGTCTTTAATCAAATGCATCATCTCTCTGAAGAGCCAAAGACCATTTGCATGATCACTACCTTACGTGCTTCCGCTAGACGTAACCGAAAAAAAAAAGCAAAGAAATGAAGCAAAGTCCAGGGAAGCAAAGAATAAAACAATAGAAGAAAAATAAAAAAACAAAGAAAATGAGGAAGAGAGAGCGTACCTGAGAAAAGAGAGAAGAATTGAATGGTCAAGCAAATATAAGAGAAGAGAATAAGAAGAATTGAATGGTGAAGCAAATATAAGAGGGATTTGTAATTACGACAATTTTGGATTTTAATGTATAAGTATGGATAATTTAGTCAATGTATTTAAAATTTTAATTGCTCAATTTCTCTCCCCTCCAAAACCCCCACTTTTGGAGGGGTGCTAAAATTGGCTTATGATGGATTTTGCTCCTCTCCCCTCCCCTCCCATTCCCTTAAAAAAATTAAACCAAACAAACATAATTTAAAATAACCCCTCTCATCCCCTCCCCTACCCTCCAAAACCCCCCAGCCAAACACACTGTTAGTGTTTGGACACAAGCCCATTATTCTCTTTTCCATTTTGACTATCACAGGCTCCTTATGTTGGCCCAGCCTGTTGGTTTCTATTAAGGTCCCGGATCGATTATAAGCATGAAAAACATTGCGAATACATATCGACGAAGTTGCGGAATACTCACATCGATCGGTTGAGACGATTTGAAGACGAATGGAGCCAAAAACGCTCACTGGTTTGGCGCCACTGCAGTGCAGAATTCTTCACTGGTTTGGGAGTGAAAATGGTCCTTCCGCAAGCTCCAAGCTTCGTCGAACGGATCCCGCCTCATGGGTGGACTTCCCTAACACCTTCGCAACTCTCGTAAGTGTGCTAGCACTTGTGTTTTGCAACAAAACACACTCATTGCTTCCCATTTGGCTCACGGCAGTGAGCTGTGAAGAAGAAGGAGATGAAGCCCATTTGGGCGTGAGAAGTGAGAGAGAATTGGTGGAGAGAAATGTGTATTGTTGACTTAGTAAATGAATTACCAAAATGCTTTATATATTTTTCCAAAAAAAAATAAGCGTTTACCATTTTTATTTATCAAATAAAATCAAATGGAAATGGCATCTCAACCACCAACACTATTCCACCAAAACACATCAACTATTCATTTCACTTTATCAAAGTGACATGTTGTGTGTCCATCACTCAATCAATCACATTCATCAATCAATCAATCAATCACTCAAAGTGACTTTTGATTTGACGCTTGATGTGACGAGTGATTTGACGCTTGATGTGACTTGCGTTGCCGCACTCGAATTCGAAATACGAATGTGCTCGCAATCACACTCGGGCTCGGTTTCGCTAATTTCTAATTAGCGAATTTTCTGTCGCGTCGTAATTAAATGATTACGCCTAGCGAATTCACTATTCACGTCGCTAACGAATTAATTCCAAATTAATTCGTTCGCCCGAATTAAAATCTAATTTTAATTCCGCGTCGAAATCCAATTTTGTTTAATATATCGAATATATTAATTTACCGATTAATTCCAAATTAATCGTTATCTCTCTCTAGACGATATTTTATCCTAAATAAAATATCTCCGTAATTAATCCTAGATTAATTTTCTCTTTCTTCTATATAATCCCAGATTATTAATGAGTGCGAGTTATGCATCATCGGTGCATTATCGGGAAGCGACCCATGAGATCCCCGGACAATTCGGCAGTAAATACGGTCGTCGGAGTATCCAAATCACGTACGTACCAATTACTACGTTCTACCGATTTACGAGACAAGATCGGCTTCTAGCAAAGCACGAAGTCTATCCAATTCTCCGGTAATATTCTCTAAGAATATTTAAGATCTATATCAAGCGTAGTATACCAAGTATCGTGTATATCGGCCCAGTATCGGATAGTCACGTGCTAGGGCTGGGGCTGGATAAGTGTCTGCCCCGTCCGAAGCACATATCGGATGTCTGGTAACTAGTCTCTATAATCGGATATACATGACCTTGTCATAATATCCCGATGGCCGGCCAGCACTTAAGAGCACTAATACCGTATCCTGCGTGACATCATCTCCACTATGACTGGAGTGATACTTCCGTCTTGACATCACACCCAACACTCTACGATTCTCAATATACCCAGCATCGGCGTACACAAAACCGGTTAGAGTCCTAGACGACCTCAACAAAAGTATATTGATTGTCGTAAGCATTAGCGGTACAAGTCTCAGGTTAAGACCATACACACCTACCCTGATGTCGGACTCCCATATACACATAGTCATAATACCAATGGGATTCCGAGGGGTCTATCCAGAGCGAAGCTGTTTCCCGTACCATCGGTGAAACACAACCTCCTATCGCACTTGCATGAGTATCCAATACCCAAATATATGAGAACTATGCCGTTGTGCCCTCACAACGCGCACAAGTGCAATACTAGCCTATTCCGCATTATCGATGTCCAGTCTCGATAATACTCCGGCTAGGGATATTTAATGATTAATCCTTCGTGGACTGATACTGTCTCATATCATCTCAATCCAGGAACTAATCATAGGGACATCTCTTCATTTATATATCTAAGGTGATCTAATCACAAATGATGAGATTGCAATTTCCTTGTCACATAGTTAATTTGTACAACAACACTATGATCTGTCCAAATAGTGACGCTATGGGTCATATTATCCAACACAGCCCACTCAACCTATCCTTCACCGAGACAGCTTAAAAAAAATTCCCTCCAAGAGGTTCCCTCCTTTTCCCAGTAAAGAGTCACTTTTTCCCATATGGTTTGCATGGTCATCTGAGCTCGCATTTGATAGGATATATGCCCTAGAGCTTCTTAAAATGTGTAAATAAAATTATTTGTTATAAAATAAAAGATGCATTATTCATTTATCAATTGTTTTGATTTAAATCATATATGGTAAATTATCTAGTTTACCCTTGATACTTATCTGCCTTTAGACTAGGGGTGTTCGCGGTGCGGTTTTTTCATTTTTCACTTCAAATCGCGCGGGTTGGCGGTTTGGGAAATTAGAAACTGAAACTGCAAATTTGATAAGGAAAATCGAGGCGGTTCGGGTTGGCGGTTTAGCGGTTTGGGCAGTTCGGGTCGACGGTTTGGATTATAAATTTTTTAAAGGAAATTTTGTGTGTTTTCACATAATAATTGAAGAGAAAAATATATAATTTTCATTTATACATTACATATTGTCGTATGATCATTAAACATCTTAAATTTCATGATTAAAGAAGAATAAAAATATAAAATAATATCTAATTTGAACGCGGGTGGGCGGTTTAGGCGGTTCAAATCGCAGTTTGAGTCAAAATTTACGATTTTGGGCGGTTCAGATTGCGGTTGGGTCAAAACCGCACACCGACCCGAAATTTACGGTTCGGTTCCGATTGACCCGAAATCAAATTTAATTTTTTTCAAACTGTGCGGTGCGGTTCGGGTCGGTGAGGTTCAGGTCGAAACCGTGATCACCTCTACTTCAGACTTAGTGTATGAGTGTCATACATAAAAGGATTTAAGTATGAAGTTATTAATCTTAAATAGTCCATAGAGAACAAAAAAAATAGGTACTTTATTTGTGGTTTATCTATAGTTTCGGTTCATTCTATAAATGTATGACGACCTTAATCTATGATCGTCCATGTGGTGACATGAGAATGGAGGCACCTTATATGATGTGATCATGTAAGACTAGACCTAGAAAGAAATGAATTTCTTATAATATATGTTAAATAAATAAATTCATTTTAATATACTAGATGGTCATATATGGATTGATCATAATCCTAAGTGTACTACGAACTCATACATGACAGACCATGTCATTTGATTTACAAAGGTGAGGTTGGTGTAGAAATCTTGACGAATAGATGCGTACTTTGTGGACATGGTTTGATGTGTAGATGTGGACATTTTACATAGATGTGGAATTCACTCATTCTTGCGAAAAGTAGATGAGTATCTTCCTTAAGGGTTGATTCAGTAGTCGAACGATTAGAGCGTTTAAGTATTTCTATTACGAATAGAAAGATTAATATTCACGATGGTTATGAATAAATCCTTCATTAGAGAATCAATAGTACTTAAGGTTAAAATAATTAGAGATGTATAACAGACATTTTGACCCGGCTCTAATTATGAGATATTTGTGAAGGGTCAATCCGTATGTAATGACTATATCGATTGACACCGACATAGTTCGGCTTATATTATTTATCTACGACAACGAGAGTGCAACTTTATGTTTTTAGTGGAATAACCTGAAATTAATAATTCTGAATATTTAATTAAAAAGTTTAATTAATATTCTGGGATTATTAGAGCTTAGAATTATAAATCCATTTGCTCCTCGTGCTACCTCGATATATTGTAGCAAATTAAATATCATTGAATAGTCCAATTATAAACTAACATATATTATTATTATTAATGTGATTAATAATGTATTTTGTCACACATGAGACTTTATGTTAAATTTAATATAAGGTTTTCATTAACTAAATAATTATGAGATAATTTTTTAATTTATTAAAAGGGTTGTAATTATTAAATTATATTTTATAATTTAATAAATAATTTTGGAAATGAATGAGTTTAAATATTTGATTTTAAAACTCATTATTACAAAATTAGTAGTTACATATTTTTAATTGGTAACATATTAATGTCTTGATTTTCACATTAATCAAAATTTGGATTTAGAAAAATAAGCCCTTGGCCGAAAATTAGGAGAGGGAAGGGAGGGGTATTGTTTATTTTTTTAGACAACCTAAACCCTAAATATAATTAAGAAAAGTGTTTTCCTATTTATAAAAAAATCTAATACTCCAAATCCTAGCCACCTTTTTGGTCTCTCTAGTTCTCTCAAAAGTTAGAAAGAAAAAATTGATTTAGTATGACAAAATTTTTATTTCTCTAAAGCGTTTAGAGATCCAATTGGTGTTGAAGCAAAATCTTCATTCTTTCCTACCCTTGTACTCGCAGCAGTGGGCAGAAAATTATGCTCACTACTGCCACTTTTGCGAGTCGTTTGTGAGTTGTTTTTATTGTAATTTAGCCCTTAAAATTTGGGAACACAGAGCGGTATTTTATGGATGTTTTGAGGCTGTTTTGGAGTGATTATATTATCCAAAACGTTGGCAGAAAAATCAGCAAATATATAGCATAAATTAGTGAGTTGTGCGCCCGTAAATGGGGTTTTCAATGTGCAAAACTGTCCAATTTTTGGGCTGATGTTCGGGGGCTGGAAAAATCAGTAAAAACAGAAGCAAAATAAGTCTAAAGAGGCTGGACAGTTTCGGCTAAAAATGGGAAAAGGTAGAAAATATTTTCAAGGTCGATCCCGGTGCCGAACACGTTTCCGCCGTGTGGGAAATCGTTTCTTACAATTGGCATCAAGAGCGAGGTTGAAAAGTATTCTTAACCCTTCTAATTTTTTTAAAAGTTTATGTTTTTAATTTATTTGTATGTGATATAAATATTTTTGCATATTGTGATGAGTAGGCACAAATTTTATATTCATGTGATGAATATTTTAGTTTCAGTTAATGTGATGAATGTATTGCATTGGTCGTAAATTTTTCAGCTCTTATTTTTATATTATTTCTTTTTTTAGGAATGTAAGGCCATAAAGCCATATTTACAAAGTGTTGTAAATAAATTTTATGTAATTTTTGAGTTGTATCAACTTTTATCTAAATTGGATAGTCGATGCTGTCAACTACATCATAAGAAGTTTTTCCTAATCCATGGAGCAAGATTTGAAGACCGATGGATGCCTTGGTAAATTTTGTACTAATTAGATTAATATAGGAAAAATATGATCCTAATCAATGTAATTTTAAATTTTTATGTTATATGTATGTTTAATTCGAAATGTTTGAATAACATGTCATATAGCATATGGTGCTTAGTCTTGCATTTCCACATGCCATAACATGTAATAGATGCATGGATATTCTAGTCATAAAATTTGATTTTATGAATTTTAAAAGGGTTTGGAATATGATATGGATGAAAACTGTTGGAGTTGGTGCTTGGAGCGCTAATCCGAATAATGTATTGTACATTATATTTTATTATTTATTAATAAAATAACTATTTTTTCATTTCAACCTTATTAATGGTAATGTCATTATGCATATTAGATTAATATATAAATATTCAGAGAATGACATTTACCTTAGAATAGTTATGTAGTAATAATAGACACTGGGTCTTCCGACATTGGGATAATATTACTATTATAAACTATTTTTAAAGTAAATATTTCTAGTCGTTGGTTTTGGAATACGATTAAATTGCTATAACCTATAAGACAAACAATGTCGTATATTGGAATTGAAGTTCCAATGGTTTAACCCAAAGTATCATGAGCAATGGCAGCTCATATAGACATGTGGGTATTCGTTAAAGCGAATACTGAATGACTCACAAGTGATTCCTAATAGCTGGAAGTACACACCACCGTCAATAGGAATCTCCTCGAGTCGAGTAGCATATGTGATCATTTGACTATAAGATAACATTGATTTTGTGTGTGATTCTTTACACTTTGATGCCATATATGTCAGAGACCTTTAATGGTCTGACCGCTAGATGTTCGTTGGGTGTGGACCGATGCACTCGTTAATCAAGTGCGTATAAAGATATGATTCGTCGGCCCGTATGTGTAGCATAAGTGGTTTAGGTATCCATGTGAGTAAGTAGCGATTCTTAAGACTTTGGTCAAAGTGGATCACCTATAGTGGATCGCATATATCGAAAATATTATTCTGATTAGTTGTAAAGAATCATGGACATGTCGACATGAGATTTGCTTCGCAGAAACTAATCGATGTAATTTATGATTCCTAAGCACAACTCGGATAGCCTACGACGGAGGGATTGTTAAACATATGTGATGACCTCGACTTGTATAGTTCAGAAATGTCGTTCGTGTTCTTCCTGAATTCAGAGGTGGCCGAATTGCGTACATCTGAGCTAGGCTT
This sequence comes from Zanthoxylum bungeanum, assembly GCA_019454045.1. NCBI lineage: Eukaryota > Viridiplantae > Streptophyta > Magnoliopsida > Sapindales > Rutaceae > Zanthoxylum > Zanthoxylum bungeanum. The sequence goes on along the minus strand of SKCR01042020.1, from coordinate 76,202 downwards.
ATATGACGAACGCTTCTAGACTTAGAGAGTCCCACAATATGAAGTGTACTCATTGACCACTTGGTAGCCGATAATGTTTGATAATAAATAATATTTTAAATTATAAATATCAATTAAAAATAATTAAGTGTTATTGGATAACATTAATTATTTATTTTGACCCAATTAGATTAATTAGATTAATCCAAAATCACGCAAGGGCTTTGTTGTAATTTCATAAATATAACTACCATTGAAGGATATTTTGGTAATTACAAATATGTAATAATAGATGTATTTGTCTTGAGTTAAATTGATTAAATCAAAGTGGTAGACAATGAACTAATCAATTTGATAGACTTTTTTTCTTGATTTAATTGGATTAAATCAAAGTGGTTGATAAAGGTGATTAGTCACACCTAATTATACATATTTGGATAAAATGGATTAAGCCCACATAAAAGTTTATTAGAACTTTTATTAATTAAAAATTACATAAGCTTCACTATAAAATGAAAGTTTGAGCAAGTTTTTAAGCAAGCAAGCATTAAGGTAAAACATAAGAAAAATTAGCCTAAAGAAGTATTTAGAGAAGTTTTGGAAGTTCTCTACATTTTTCGACAAGGAGGAGAAGATTAGATTTTTGGTTCAAGCTTATTAGGTAAGTTTGATCTTCTCTAATAAGCTATGTTTTTATATTTGATACATAATAATATAGCTTGAAGTTTAAATTAGGCTAATCAATTTGTCTATAGATCATTTGGAAGCATAAACACAATATGCTTGTAATTGGGTCAAATATGTTTATGTTGGATATGAAACTTAAAATTAGAGTTTGGAACTCTAGATGAAAGCTTAAAGTTATGATTATCATTTTACGATCATTTGACCACATTTGAGTAACCTAGAATTGTTCAAGGGTTTCTTCATTGTGGGATTCTAATTTGGTTTGTGTTTTGGATTCAAAATTTACGCATGTACGTATTTAGAATAAATTTATGTTTTTGTAAAAATATTTAATTTTTTTGAAAAACGTGATTTTATTTTATAACATGTGTTGATGTTGATTTTTATATTAAAAATTTATTTTTAGTATTTGGAAGTGTTTATGAAATGTTAGAAATATATTGGGTTAAATAACCCAAATATTAGCTCTCATTTCAGCTCACAGGAATGAGAGCTGATACTTAAAGAAAATAAAATAAATTCAGCATTGTGTGAATAGGGCGCGCACATTTTTTACGCGCATAGTGCGCGTGTGTACTGTTCACACGCACTGTAGCGTGCGCGCGTGCTGAAATTTATTTACTTCCATTTTTCAGCTTCTAATAGGGGTGTTCGCGATGCGATTCTGGTCGGTTTTTTTATTTTTTTTATTCAAACCGCACGGGTTGGCAGTTTAGGAAATTAGAAACTAAAGCCATAAATTTTCTAAGGAAACCCACTGCGATTCAGATCGGCGGTTTAACGATTTGAGAGGTACGAATTGGCGATTTGTAACTTGTAAAAAATATTCGCTATTTGTTTAAAATATTTGTGAAAATAATTAGCTATTTAAGAACTTCTAATGGCGGACTCAAGAACTTCTAATGGCGGACTCACTGCCAACAAAAACATAAACAAAATGGGAATACAAAAGTAACAAACCCACAGTGTGGCTCGCCTTTCAAGATCATGATTTTTTTAACTTTGAAGCAACATAAAACCGTGTCTATATCAGTAAATATTCGAAATGTATATATTAACCAGTTCTCTGATAATTTTATTGATATATATATTTTTTTCCTGTCTTGCAAACGAAAAAAATAACATATCAGTGCAAAATAGGATTGCTTCTCCCTGTTGACCCAGGTGACTACATAAATTGTAAAGAAAATAGCACATTCACTTAAAGCAATACATGCATAAAAGTCATTAGCTAAAAATGGCTCTGTTAAACCAGAATTCAAGATAACGAGCCAAAACAAGAATTCCAGATGATGATGAACAGATGAAGGTTGACAAATTGATGATGATGATGAATTACAAGTGATAAAAAAAAAGTACAAAAAAGGATCTTGATATGCTTTTCATATAGCATGAAATCCAAAGACTGAAATCCAAATAGCATGAAATCCAAATAGCATGAAATCCAAATAGATTCTTTGATCAAATAGCATGAAATTTTCATTAAAAAAAAAAAAACAAAAACAAAAAAAAAAAAACAAAAAACAATGGTTAAAATCCAAAGTCTGTCACTAAATGATTCAAAGCTGAAATGATTCTATGTTCGATAACACAATTTATGCCACTTCGCTCATAGTCTCATACATTGGCAGTTGGCAGCTTGGCTTGGCTTGAATCTAGTCAAGTCTCACGCCTCAATCTCAACAATCAATAGATAGGAAGAAATGGGAGAGTCGGAAAGAGAAACTAAGAAAGGATAGACTGATAGAGCAAGTGAGCAACAGAGAGGAAGAAATGGGAGAATCAGAAGTCGGCGCCCTCCTAGACTTAGAAAGGGGAAGAAGAGAAATAAAGAATCCCTAATTTTTTAAGACGTTTATATACTTGACATTTATAACTGGGTCAAGTCAAAACCCGAAATTAATACCAAAAATCATGACCAGAATCGAAAAATGCGATTCGAGTCGGAAAAACCCGAAATCAACCCAAAAAACTCTTAAACCCGCGCATTTTGGGTTGGTTTGGGTCGGGTTACGGTTTGACCCGATCCTGTGTTCACCCCTAGTTTCCGGACTCCTATTAGCCCCAATTTTTTCCTATGAACTTGTAATGGAATATGGTATTCCACTAAATTATTTAAAAAGACACTCATGCTTGATATCTATAGGTTAGTGTAGACAACAGAAATTATTCCCTGCACCCTCCATGCTTCACGCCTAATCACAAACACAAACTAGCAAAACCAACCCATGCTAACCACCCTCCATGCCATAACCCATACTCCCACCATGCAGTGACCACTCTCTCAAGAACCATATAAACCCTAGCCTCTCTCTCACTCGGGGGGACTTCCCCCTAATTTCACCAACATCATACACTCGGCCTCTCTCCCTCATCCACTGTCCCAAACCTAGCTAGCATTCACGCCCATGCCGTCTCCCTCACTCAAAAAGAACCCCTAGCTAAATAAACCCTAGAGGCCACATCCTCTCTCTCACCGAAACAACTCATCAACTCTCACCTCTCCTCTCTTTCACGACAGCCCCTAACCCTCACTCAAACTCCCAACTTCACACAAGACATCACCATGCACACACTGCACGCAGCAGCCTGACCTTCACGCATTTACCAGCCCTCACGAAGCCCCCCTCCACGCCTAGCAACACAGTCCTCACTCAAACTCCCAACTTCACACAAGACATCGCCACGCACACACTGCACGCAGCAGCCTGACCTTCACGCATTTACCAGCCCTCACGAAGCCCCCCTCCACGCCTAGCCACACAGTCCTCACTCAAGCCAAACTCACGTAATACCCATTCAAGAACCAGCCTGCAGTTCATGCCCCAACAAGCCCTTCAAACTCTCGGCACCTATCTCTCTCCAACTGACCAAACACGTGAACCAAATGAGCAGCCCTCCACGTGAACCCTAGCCCTGACTGCCCTTCAACAGCCCTTCACGTAAGTGTCTAGCCTTACCTCACTCTCCAACTTTACACACATCCCATGCAGCCCCACTCGGCACCATGCAGCCCTCTCACGTAGGCCACCTGAAACACGCCATTTACTCCCCTTATCAGCCGAGAGAACAGGCCACAAAACCCTCACTGCCAGAGCAAACAGAAGCCACAAACCCTAGCTCTACGCTGCAGCCCCACACGCACCAAACTGCCGTGAAACATCCCTGACACTGCCTCTAAACAGCTACGCTAACTGCCTTCATACAGCCCCATAGTCGACCATCAAAACAGCCGCACAATCACCCACAACACTCCACACAAACGGCCCTTGAAAACGCACCACACTTCCACGCAAATAAGCCCCTTCAGTCAGCCCTAACCCTTCCTCACGTAACCAGCCTTTCACAACCCTAAACTGCCTCCAAGCCACGTGAAAACAGTAGCCAAATTGAGAACAAAACAGTCCAAAGATAGCCTGAAAACTCGAGTGAAAATAGTAAGAAAAATAGAGAAAACAGCGGGGAGAAAATAACGAGCGAAACGGAGAAAACAACAAAAACAGTAGAAATAACGGACCCGTGAAAACAGCGGAAACAGCGGACCAGTGAAAATAGAGAAAACAGTGAACCTGTGAAAACAGTATAAATAGCGGACCAGTGAAAACAGCAAGACGATATCCCTTCCGGCACCGTGGAACGCACTCCCGGAAAGCGACTTAAAAGGTAAGACCTGAGGGCACCCTTTTATTTATTATCCTTTATTTTTAGTTATTTTATTGTTTTATTTCGCATGAGTATTGTGAATTGGTGCATGATGTGATTTCCGGGTGAACGGAGCATGTGTTCTCTCTTGTGGTATATCGGATGGAAACCCGGACGTAAATTCCGTAGCCGAATCCGAATGGACGGTATTGCGGTTTGCACTTGGGATACAATGCCACGTATCACTTGAGAGACACACATATTTCGTTTCGTCCAAACTTATATTTGAGCATGATTTAGTTTAGTGTGTTATTTATTTTTATGCATGATTTAGTTATTTTCTTTCACAATAGGAATTTAAATTGCGTTTATGTTTAGGATGTTATTTATTCTTTGTATTTGATGATCCAGCATGCTCATTGTGTGATATCGTATGTTTTCCGTTGTGATACTTACTTTTAAAGCATGATCACTTAGACATAGGATTTATTTTTATGAATGCGAACTAGATTTAGGTTATTCTTGGATATGTATGTTGTGTAGACTTAGTTAAATTATTGAACAAATCCGTTCATTACAAGTGGCATAAGTAAAGGACCATTCCGAACCCAACGGTTTGAGGTCTTCCCTTGCGAGGGGTGAGTGCGGCCTTAAATCATTTTCCCGGTTCACACCGGGTGGCGACTTCATTTTATTCTCCGGTTTAGTCCCCCGCAGGCTACTCCGTACTCCCGACCGGGCCGCGAGCCCGGAACAGCGTCGTCCAGTTTCTGTTGTCTACAGTTAGACCCAATTCCACTGTGCAAGACACCAATCCGACCTAAGGAGTTCCACAACCGCCCCAACAGAACGGTATTAGAGCAGGTCTTAACCACATAACACATGTTGCATGTTTGACATGTATTTGAATCTATACCTATATAATTTTAATTTAATTATGTATAAGTCATATTGGATATGGATTATATGTTGTAAATTAATAATTTTTATTTTGACAAAAGTACGTTAATGATTTGATTGTCATAAATCTCTCATGATTATATGATGATTTCATTATAAGTAATAGTATTAATAATGTTGGAGTAATATTGGATGGTTCGTCTTGTCAATACGGAGATGAATAGGTTTTTATTACTTATGTCCAATACCGTCATTATTATGGGAGTATAAGTAGTCGAAACTTAGGTCGCTCCAGTAAAACATTAGATGTAGCGTGATGAGTTGACGTAGTCACCTAATACCATTATCATTGAGATGGTGTACTTACGAATCTCATTAGTGCATATTGACAAATATAAACCTAAAACACATGGATGTGATTAACCTTTGAGGTTTACCTAATGAGTTTATGAAGGCCAAGACCGTCATTACTGTCAGACTTGAGTAAATTTAATGAGATCCAATTCTCGTTATGAAATTTTGATTGTCAAATTTCTATTTTTCCGTTAAGGGAGATTCCAAAATTATGTAAAGTAGTGGGAGGGCACTAAAAGATTTAAAATCCATAATCATAGTAATGTTTTTCATTGAAATAAAAATATTCTGCTAGTATTTAATTGTTGTCTTGTAGAAGGCTGCCGCAAATCCATTAGCGCGACTTTTGGATTCCAATAAACTAAAATGAGCCTCGAACTACTTAGAGTATGAGATGAACAATCACCTTGTCCTGGAGTCAGAACGATTGAGGTATGTTATGCCCAATCCAATGTCTATCAAAATTATTCCTGATTTGCTTAGAAAGTACATAGATGTACCAAATGCTTGGAGCATTATGCGAACACTCAAGGATTGATTTGAAGCAAATCAAGAAATTGAGATATATCGGAGGTCTAAGGAATTGTTCCATGTTACGCTCAAGGATGAAAGAGTGGTTACCATTCAGGTTTTGAATTTGATTGAACAGATCCGATATTTGGAATGACATGACATTATGATATATGAAAGGCTAGGCCAAAAGCTAATTATGTCTTCTTTTCCTGGTACATATGCTGGCTTTATGATGCATTCGATGCAAGCCACAAATGAAGAGCTTCACAAAATGTTACGCTCGGTGCAACATGATTTGAAGAAAAGCTATCCCACTTGTAACTCCATGGTGGAGCAAGCTCTTCAAAAACTTCTAAGAAGTTTAAGAATATTAAAATGAGAAATAAGAAGCAAGACTCGAAGAAACAAACTAGAAGACTGTGTCTAGCTCGTGATGCATGTCTACATTGCCAAAAATTTAGACATTGTAAACATGATTGTTCAGAGCTGAAAAGAAAAGTAGGAACCTCAAGTACGTTTTGTATTTTTTCTATTATTGACATCTCATTAGCCGTAGATGCAAATAGTGGTTGGGTGTTAGACACCGGTAGCCCCACTCATATTTGAAACTCTATGCAAGCCATAAGAGTTAAAAGAAGGTTGAACAAACGAGAGATCCAACTTAGAGTTGGGAATGGAGAGACATTGAAAGTCAATGCCATAAGAACGATTGTTCTAGATCTCCCTAATAGATGTAAATTAATTTTACATGATTTTTATTATGTACCCTCTCTTATCAGACAGATAATATCGTTACCGATATTAGATAAAGAGAGATATAAAAGAAACATTAAAGATAGTATTTTATGATTATATGATAAAGACAACTATTTGATATGTGAATGTTCTTTATCTAATAGTCATTATATATTGGAAACATATCGAGATGTCTTTAATATAGAAAAAAATACAAGTAACAGATTTGAATTAAATAATATTGAATTATGACATATGAGATTTGGCCATATAGGTGTTATGTGTCTATCAAAATTATTTAATGATGGTTTGATTGAAGATCTTACCTTAGATCCTTATCCGATTTGTGAGTCATGTATCCAAAGGAAAATGACAAATGCCTTATTTCTTGATGTTGGACATTGATAAGTGTATAAAAGTGTAATTTCAACATCACTTATTTGGGTTTATTGCTAAGTATTTAGTCTTATACTATTTTGTTGTATAATTTTTATCATTACATTAATTTAGGAAGTTTTTAATATTTAAGTGAATTTAGTAATTTTCTTTTATTATTGCAGGAATTGGGAGCTTATGGACGCATCGGAAGCACGCGGGAAGAACGGAACACGCAGAAAACAGTATAACAGAAATAATACCTCGCAACGCCATAATTGGGCGTCGCGATGCCACATCAGCGAACTGCATAGTAAATTCCCGAGCGTTGGACGTCGTGACGCAGCGGCAGATCCCCATAAACTTAATTCAGTCATGTTTTACATGCACAAGGACTCCGAGACTTCCCTATAAATACCCAAGCTCGTCTAAAACCCTAGAGGAGGAAGAAAATACACACAAAAAAGAGTTCTAAAGATTGGGAAGCTACAAACTAAAAAGTCATGCACCGAGCTGAACATGTTTCTTCATTCTTTGCAGACTATGTTAATTTCTATTATAGAGAACTAATCTCCTAGGCAAAGCTAGGGATGAATCTTTGTATTTAAATCCTTATATTCATGTTTTTGATTCCTAAATGATCTTTAATGTTTAATACAATTGAAATTTTGATGTTCTCTATTATCTTTTGATTTATAATTAATCCAGAGATTGTGTTTTACTAATTTTCATATAGGAATAGTCTTGCTTTTTCTAAATGTGATTGGGGAACCTAGTTGTAACTGGTATTTTTGTTTTATGCGTTAATCTTCTGCTGTAGTATTGCCTTTAGGTATATTGTCGATGTTAGATAGGTCATAATGATAACATAGTGTGTTGTTAATATAGTGAAAGTAACTTATCAATTACTTTAGAATTTAATATATTTTAAACTGAAATATTTTTCGATTGTTAGTTTGGGAAGTGAAACCCTCAATTGAGTAATAAAAGGAATCAACTACTGAATATAGGGACACGATACAAAAGGATTCCTGACGCTTTGCTGTCTTTCTTTCATTGATAATCCTCAAGCACTTTTCATAATTGTTAATTTAATTTTCTAATTAAATCTTGTCCTTCAATTTAGTTACCATTAACGTTCGTATTAAGTGATTCAGTTTCTTCGTAACCATCTCTCTGAGGAATCAACACCCCAGCTAACTGTGATAACTGTAAGTACTTTTTGGGCGTAATCAAATTTTGGCGCCTTTATCGGGCCTTTTGATTTTGCAGCTTCCCAATCTTTACATACACAAGGACTCTGTGACTTCCCTATAAATACCCAAGCTCGTCCAAAACCCTAAAGGAGGAAGAAAAGACATAAAAAAAAAGTTCTAAAGATTGGGAAGCTGCAAACTCAAAAGTCATGCACCAAGCTGAACATGTTTCTTCATTCTTTGTAGTCTATGTTTCTTTCTTTTATGAAGAACTAATCTCCTAGACAAAGCTATAAATGAATCCTTGTATTTAAATTCTTATATTAATGTTTTTGATCCTAAATGATCTTTAATGTTTAATACAATTGATCTTTTATTGTTCATTATTATCTTTTGATTTATAATTAATCCAGAGATTGTGTTTTACTAATTTTCATATAGGAATAGTCTTGTTTTTTCTATGTGTGATTGGGGAACCCAGTTGTAACTGGTATTATTATTTTATGAGTTAAACTTTTACTGCAGTATTGCCTTTAGGTATATTGTCGACGTTAGATAGGTCATAATGTTAACATATTGTGCTGTTAATATAGAGAAAGTAACTTATCAATTACCATAGAATTTAATATGTTTTAAATTGAAATATTTTCTGATTGTTGGTTTGGGAAGTGAAACCCTTAATTGAGTAATAAAAGGAATCAACTACTGAATATAGGGACTGTGAGACACATAAACTGGGTGACGCATGCTGTCCCGGGCTCGGGGCCCGGTTGGGAGTACGGAGTAGCCCGCGGGGAACTAAACCGGAGAATAATGGAGTCGCCACCTGGTGTGAACCTGGAAAATGAGATTTAAGGCCGCAGTCACCCTTCGCAAGGGAAGACCTCAAACCGTTGGGTTCGGAATGGTCCCTTACTTATGCCACTTGTAATAAAATGATTTGTGCAATAATCTAACCAAGCCTAAGCAACATATTTCCAAGGATAATCTATTTCCAAGTTCGCATGCATAAATTAAAGGTTCATCTAAGTTCACATGTAACACATTTTCATATTTGCATATAATCTATGTCCGAATTTGCATGCATAAAAGTAAATTGAAATACGGCAAGCATGCAAATTCATAAGCACATTATATTCATGGATACGGAAACGCAAGCAAACAATGAACATACAAGCATGCATAAAATTGAATCAGAATGATGGCAAACACATAATTTCACAAACACATTGCATTGATAATCATGGAAGCGCAAACATGCAATAATTATACAAGCATGCATATTAAAGAGAAGCAATCAGGTTCGTAATACAAAGGGATAACCAATAGGGGCAATTATGCATAAAATATGATGAAGAGGACTCAATTCAGTGTATACGCGTTTGTGTAGCGTTCGAAAACGCGTTCGAACGGTAAACAGAAGGTTCTCGTTTGTGTGGCATTTGATAACGCGTTCGAACGGGACCAGACCTGATGAAACAAATGCATGCGCGTTCGAGTAGCATTCGTAAACGCGTTCGAACGTAAACATAACGTTCTCGTTTGAGTAGCGTTCGTAAACGTGTTCAAACGGAAATGAAACAGAATGCTCACGTTCGTATGGCGTTCGAAAACGCGTTCGAATGGGGTTACAACAGTGACCCCCAAAATGCAGTAAACAACATGACACATACGTGAATGGATGAATAGATGACACCTAATCAATAATATCGGGCTAAAAGGCGCGGCAAATCATTGTGGCAAAGGTAGCCCTTAGGCTTTTTATCCCTTAAGATGGAGGACCTTTAATCCAACTCGATGAGCCCATGCGTATTGCAATATGATGCATGATTATGCAAGAAGATGACATACGAAGAAAAGCGGATAACGAAATAAAAGGTGCGGTGAAGTATCGTGGTAAAGGTTCTTTAACCTCTCAAAATAGAGGACCTTTAATCCAACTTACTAAACCCATGCACATCACATCATAATGCATATAAAAATAAAGACAACAATATCGGACTTCGTATACCCGATTGAACATATCTCACATTCAACCGACTATACATCATCCGGCGCGGCAAATCATCGTGGTAAAAGATTTTAACCTCTCAAAATAGAGGACCTTTAATCGCACTTACTAAGCCCATGCACTTTATCTCATCATAACTCAAACAAATAAGATGCATAAAATAAATGACGACAATAAACAAATCAAGATAAAATAAAGTATGTGCCGTGTACTCAAGTGATACGTGAAGTTGTATCCCGAGTACAGATCATACTACCGCCCATTCGGAATCGGCTATGAAATTTATGTCTGGGTTTCCATCCTATATACCACGAGAGGCGACACATTTTTCATTCATTAAAGGGCCACAATCATGCATCCACAAACGACTCTCATGCGAATAAAATAATTAAAAAAACAAATGACAATAAATAGAAAAAGTGCTCTCAGGTCTAACCTTTTAAATCACCTCTCGGATTTACGGTACACGATCGTCGGAAGGGCTAACACTCCGTAACTCCTCCGATTCACTGGATCACTGCTCTCGTTCGTTGTCTCACTATTTTGAGTCGTCGTTCTCCCTGTTTTGCTGCTATTTTTACTGTATTTCGCTGCTCTTTCGGTGACGTTTTCTAGTCACTACGTTTGCTGTATTTAGGCTACCGTTCTAGGTGTATTTGGGCTGCTGTTTGGGTGTGATTTTCGGTGGTGTTATGGTGGGTTCGTGTAAGGGTTTTTTAGGGGTGAATCCGGTAACGCAGCGGAAGCGGTGAAAATCCGATTTTCAGATTTCAAAACTTTTTCTCGGATTAATTAAATAAACATATTTATTTAACATTCCAATAATCAAATTATGCAAATAATTCAATAAATCATATTAAGTGAATGTACCGAAATACCCTTACTTGGATTTTGTCCATTTTAGCGAAATGATCTAATCAATGAATGTTATAAATCATTTACAGATGAACTTATGTGTTCAAACCATCAAAACACCAAAAGCAACAAAATCCCAAAATTCTTATTTGGCCGAGAGCTAACGAATGTCCCATTTGGTGCACTTTGATCATTTCTGCTCCAAACACATCAGATGTAATCAATGGTAGGGGTTTTAGGGGGAATATCGGTAACGCAGCGGAAGCGGTGGAAAATCGTATTTTCCGATTTCAAAACTTTTTCTCGGATTAATTAAATAAACATATTTATTTAATTTCCAATAATCAAATTATGAAATAAAATTCAATGAATCATATTCAAGTGAATTTACCGAAATGCCCTTACATTGGTATTTTGTCCATTTTAGTCCGAAATTGATCTAATCAATTTTGAATGATTCTAAATCATTTCTAAGATGAACTTAGCATGTTCAAAACATCAAAACACCAAAAGCACCAAAATCCCCAAAGTTTGACTCTTGGCCGAATGCCCTCCAAGGTGCACATTTGTGCACTTTGTCATTTCATGCATCAAAACACATCAAGATGTAATCCAATGAACATGAAACTTTATATGCATCATATACACACAAATACACAACATATATGAAAATCCCCAAATTTGGAATTGGTCATGAACCCTAATTTTTCAATTTCTTCAAATTGGACAAATTAGACCAAATTGGTTAAATCAATTACTTAATCATCTTTCTTCCATCCAATCAAAGTCTCAACACAATGAAACAACTCAAGATCAAATCTAGGTCATCTAAGAGTGGGTCAACAACTCTAGATTAGCAACATGGTTTCCAAAACCTTAAAAGAAAGCTTATAACTACAATAGTCACAACCTTCCTTCATCATACATGCTCAACATCCATCAAAACTTCCATCAACAAAAACACAAGGAATAAAGAAAGAAATAACCTAAGAACATCATATGTTAAAGCCTAGATCCTAAGGAACATTTTCCTTTCTAATAGCAAGTTGGAAAAACTTACTAAATCAAGCTTTCTTTGATTTCTTCTTTCTTTCTCACAAGCTTCCTTTGCTTCCATTAATGGAGTTTTTCTTTAAAGTGTATTAGGTTATCAAATGAAAGTGAAATGAAAACAATTTATACTTAGGACAAAGAATGCCTTGGCCGAAATTGTGTATACAAATATACCAAATTTCATTTCAATTTCATTTACTTTACATTTATCAACTTGCATAAATATCTTAATAACACTTTATTAGATATTTAATTAAGTCAAAAATGCAACTAAGAATAATATAACTCTTATATAAGTGTATGGCCGAATTTATAAAGAAATAAAGGAAAAAGATATTTTTATTTTTCAAACAATTTTGAACAAATATCTTAAGAAGTCAAAATCAATTTGACAACCTTTTCCTTTAATGTAAAGTCAAACATTTACACTTATAATCATTTCCTAACTTTATCATTTGGTGATATATTTATATTTTAATTATATTAATCATTTAACAATTAAATAATTAAATAATTAATTAAATACAAATATATCAAATATATGTATTATATTTACTTTAAATATCTCAAATACATATATTGATGATATATGTCAAATACCTTTATTTGACTATTTATTAATGTGTATTTAATAATATCATATATTAAATACAAATACACATTAATTAGGAAATGACGGTTCGGCCCGTTCGCATGTATTTTTCGTTTAACGATTAAACGATTTATAAATAATCATCATTATTCATAAATGTTGCTCTAGTGCTCTACGAGTATGTTTCATTATTGAGACTCTCTAGATTCAGGTATATCCGTCACGAAATCCAATTTCATGTCCATAATCTATCCACCCGTAGATTATGACGATCACGGATAAACTAGCTGAATCATACAGGTCGAGGTCATTGCATACGTATAATCCCTCCGTCACAGGTATCCAGATAATCCCAGAGATATAGATGTAAACGTCAAATCTCTATAGGTATTATCTCGTCGACGTATCTATTAGCAATCTCTAAATAACACTCGGAACTTACTTCCGAAGTATACTGTGGCCACAGATTTAACAGACTGCTAATATATATGGACTACCTATGCTCTGTACACAGAACTGACGGATCCTATCTTGACACACACAGGATATCCTGAGGATCGATCCACACCCAACGAACAGGCGGAGGTCTGATCTAAATAGATCGGTGACGTGACTGCCATCTAAGTGTGGAGGATGTCTCATACATCCACAGTGGTGTCTCAAGTCGAAGGACCACTATGCTACTCAACCCGAGAAGATTCTTATTGACGTTGGCGTACCATCCATTAAGAATCTTCGGTGAGCCGTTCAGTGTTTATCCACTATAAACACCTACACGTCTATACGAGTCTCCATAGACTCATGGTTCATTGGGATAAACCATCGGACCAAGTCTCGATATACGACATGTACTGGTCTCAACGGATTTGACTAACCGACCCGTGTTAGCAAATCTTGACCAGGAAAATGTTTGATAATATTCATATAGCAGTGACACTTCCCAATGTCAATTACAAACTAACTTTGTAACTGTGTACTGCATTATATATTATCGGGCCTTTGTCTAATATATACATATCACTAAACCACATTTAGTTTCAATCTAATCGTAATCAGATCGAATACGTATATAAGAACAAGAGGTGCAACCATAAATAAGTAATATTATGGAATAAGGGGATGTTCGTATTCATGAATCAGACATAAATACGGTCCGGATTGGCGCTCTGAGCACCAACCCCAACAATTTCTCCCACTTGCTCTAGTGCCAATCCACGGTATCATATACACGTATCAATGTGCATCGTATGCACATGGCCCTCAAAAGCTCACCAGTACTTAAGAGGCAAGAAAACAAGTCCGCTATGAAATATTGAGTTTGTCAAACAAACTCCATCGTTTCCCATAGTCAGCATCATTCATATTTTGTAGAATCTAAATTATACATTAATATGACTCTGATGCTACATCAGTATTGTGCTACAGCTACTAAGTTGTCCAAGTATTTAGGGATCAAATCCAAAATACTATGAAGACAACCGCAAGCACAACACAATTAAAACTTCTAATTTAAAAGGTCACTATGCAACTTCATAAGTCAATACTTCAAAAGTTGCATTTGATTCCACTAAATAGTAGAATCCTTCGTGACACTCCACACTGCATCTTTTGTGACTCTTTATGACGTAGACTGTCTAACGTCATAATTAGTCTCAAAACTAATATGACCCTAATGGTTGCAGACTATATTCTCCATGAATTAGAAACTCGTTCTTAATATCTCAAAGATCACAAAGAACGTGTTTCAAGATCCATCATATGGTCTATAGGATGTCAAAATAACTCGTAACAATTACGATTAAATCGACATCGATAATCGCACATAATAAAGTATTCACTATGTCATCATCAAATGATACATAATATTGTTTAGACATTCTAATCAATATCTCTTTCGAAAAAGGAATCATCCTTACGAAAGATGAATACTATGTATAAGACATACAATAACTGTCGAACAGTTATACTAACTGTCATACAGATAGCCTTGTTATGTCCTTCATTAGATCATATCTAATGTACGACTAATAGGAGTATCTCACAAGTCTCCAAGTTTATCTTATATAAAACTTTATATCAAATATAACAGAGACTACTCCCACTGCTTTCACGGAGTAAAGAAGACTTAGGTAAATCTTTTACCTCACAAACATCTCATTATTACTATAATAATGATAATGTCGTTAGGATATATAACACTAGAAAGTAATTATATGCTCCCACTAACCCTTCTAATCACATATGTATTCTCTATACTTTGACAAGATCAGACAATCTGACGATATCAAAAATAGAGAACACATATTTCTGGAAGACTTATCCGAGTCTACAATAGGCTCTGTAAGCTAGCACACTAAACTGCGATCTCAGCAGAACACAAACTCTAGGGCCATTTCAGAATGAACTCTTCAAATAAGGAAATCACAACTGATCTCTTATCTGAATAAGTCATCCAAAAACGCCACTTTGCATTCTTTAGCTAAAATATACAGTTTATTATCAACATTAACCAATATATCTTTAATTGTTCATTTAGTGTGACTAGAGATAAGTTTTCTCAGAATCTACAATAGATTGCTGAGTATAACTTTTCTCACTGTCATACTGTAAAGGTCAAACCTTTAATAAGCTCACATTGCTTTCGCTGCGCAAACAATTAGCACATATCATGAACTAATTCATAATGAAAGCGTAATCAAGTTCAAAACTTGATCGTAGTAAGCTATGAACAATCTTAGATCTATGGTTCAATGGTGAACTTCCAGAATCGATATCAAATATCGCTTCCATTATAAGTTATAGGATAATTTTTCTTCAATAAGAAAACAACGGAACCATTAAGTATCAAATACTTGTGAATGATTCTGTTATCCTATTGGACTTGTACGGAAGATGTATAAGGGTTGTTTCATCTTATTAATTACGTAGTTCCATTTATAATTTATCATTCTCACATTTGACTTCAATAAGTCAAGTCTTTTCTACAATAGTTAACATCTGATGTTACACACCAAGTAATAAAACGATTTTATTACTTAGAATCGTAGGAAAGATATTCTATTAAATAGAATACAATATTCTATTAAACAGAATAAACGATAAACTTTTACTTATACCTCTGAGGTGTAAGTTCCATTATATAACTATTATATAAAAGAAAGATTGAAATCTCAAACTTTTCAAGATTCAAATTTTCTACCTATACATATCATATATGCAACTGTAGAAAATAATGGAACATTAATTAAAGAGATGAATTAGTGTTACTGGAGTATAACCCCAAGAGTATTGAAACTAATTCGGTAACATTCAATATCAAACGAATCAAATCATATAAGATTCATTGCTCCCACTACTCAATTCCATCAAGATGGAATCGTGGAAGAATAATATTGAATATGAATCATATTCACTGAATAACCTTAGAACTAATTGCTTTAAATTCAACGTTTGATCGTATCAAAGATCTTTGAACAGTTCAAAGACATGTAATGAATTTTAAGGATCAAGTTTTCAAAATACTTTAGATTGAATATATTTGAACAAGTCAAAAATGTTCAATCTTCGTTTCATCAGAACAGATTGAAAGTTCTTGATACTTTCAAGACTTTCAATATGTGTTCCTTCAGAAACACGTAACTAAGTTATGACAATTCATCAACTAAGTTACGAAATAAAGAAAACTACCTTAAGCAATTATTATTTATTAAACTACATACATCCAATGTATCAGTTAAATAAATTTGGTGGTCCAATGACAATCATTGGTTAAACGAGATCTTAATCACTTTCCTGAATACAATATTCATTAAATGGACAAGGATGTGTGGTGTGATCTAGTATCAAACCATCCTTTACCATACGGATAAGCATCCAATGCTTAAGTGATTAAATTCATAAAGCACCGTTCTAAATTATTTACTTTACCGAATAATTTCTCTTATGTTTATCTCCACGTCAATGACACTACTAGTTATTATAAAATATGTAACAATTGTTTATAAAGAACAAGTGACTATCCAATAGTCGCAAGTTCCGATATCAAATATCAAAACAATCGTTAACCAATATTTCAAATAACTAGACGGGAGATCTGGTATCAAATACCTATAGTTGTAGTATTGTGAAAATCGATATTTTCTATACACAAATATACGCATCTCATTTCTTTAGCTTAACTATTTACATTCAACTATTCACAACAATTGTAAATAACTGATTAGAAAATTGTGTCATACACATTACCTCTAAAGGTAATTAAAGCTTAGAAACGTCATTACTAGATAAACAAATACCTAATAGGGCTTTCTTAATGCCAGTCAAGAATCTCGAGACATGAACTAATTCAAGTCAATTCTTACTGCATAAGAAACTATTGTCTCTAAAGTATTATATCCTAAAGGGGATATCTATCTAGATTATCTATCATGACTTAGAAACTAAGTCATTAACCATCTTTATTTTGAAGAAAATCGGAACAATTGTTCCCGATGGTTTAGACCATCTAATAATATCCTAGTCTAGTAGTATCTAGAACCTATTCTAGAATAACTGCAACCAAGAGTCTAGTCAGATAACATATCAAAATATGTGTGCAGTAAATAAAAGTTTAATTCTATCTACTATAGAATAAGGAAACAAACAAGCGGCAATTTCCATAATAACATACACTGCCTAAGTTATGGAATATTTTAAACTTAGCAGTGCCTCCCACTATTTTTACGTAATGCCGTAATCCCCAACGGAAAGACGAGAATTCAATAATTAAATCAAATCCATAATGGGAAGAGGACCCCATGAATATATTTCGACTCACAGCAGAGGCACGGTCTCGCCGACGTATATTCACAGGTAGACAACTAATTGTCAATCACTCACTAGTGACTCCAAGGTTCCGGTCCTGGCCGTTTCTCGTTGTCGCTGCGAAGGCAGGCCCACAAGGAGACGTACCAAGGTTAAACTTGTCAATGATAAACTCAAGTTACTTGCATAACCCTGACAGCTAGGGCACGTTCAGGATTCCGCTTTCGCTTGAATTTATCTAGTATCTAATATACATTCGGACATAAATAAATTTCTATCAGCTACACCCTCACAGCAGAGGCACGGTCTCGGATGTAGTCAACGAAAAGATATTTATAAACCGTATTGACAAGACGGACCAAGAAACAAGTATTCAAATACTAGTTACTTTAAAACCTTATTAAGCGGGGATATTCCATTAAGTGTCATAAACCCTAAATCTAATCAAATTAGATCATAAAAAGCATGTATAAAGTCAAGAAAACATGATTAAACATTGAATAAAAAAAGCTAATCATTTATGGAGGCCTAGAATCAGACTCGCTCTGATACCATTTTGTAGGGGTTTTAGGGGGAATATCCAGTAACGCAGCGGAAGCGGTGGAAAATCGTATTTTCCGATTTCAAAACTTTTTCTCGGATTAATTAAATAAACATATTTATTTAACATTCTAATAATCAAATTATGAAATAAAATTCAAATGAATCATATTCAAGTGAATTTACCGAAATGCCCTACTTGGTATTTTGTCCATTTTAGTCCGAAATGATCTAATAATTTTGAATGATTCTTAATCATTTCTAAGATGAACTTAGCATGTTCAAAACATCAAAACACCAAAAGCACCAAAATCCCCAAAGTTTGACTCTTTGGCCGAATGCCCTCCAAGGTGCACATTTGTGCATTTTGTCATTTCATGCATCAAAAACGCATCAAGATGTAATCCAATGAACATGAAACTTTATATGCATCATATACACACACAATACACCACATATATGAAAATCCCCAAATTTTGAATGGTCATGAACCCTAATTTTCAATCTTCAAATTGGACAAATTAGACCAAATTGGTTAAATCAATTACATCATCTTTAATATATCCTAAAGTCTCAATTTCTTCAAATTGTCAAGACAATCAATTAGTTCAATTTACAATTCCAACTACATTAACACTCTAGTTCATACAAATGAAACAACAAAAGACACAATCAACAATCAAAGAGGTAAATCACACAAAGCTCTCAACAATCTCCAAAACCAAAGAAAAAGAACTTATAACTACAATAGTCACAACCTTCCTTCATCATACATGCTCAACACTTCTAAATCAAAATCATACAACAAAAACACAAGGAATAAAGAAAGAAATACCTAAGAACATCATATGTTAAAGCCTAGATCCTAAGGAACATTTTCTTTCTAATAGCAAGTTGGAAAAATACTAAAATCTAAGCTTTCTTTGATTTCTTCTTTCTTCTCACAAGCTTCCTTTGCTTCCATTAATGGAGTTTTTTTTAAAGTGTATTAGGTTATCAAATGAAAGTGAAATGAAAACAATTTATACTTAGGACAAAGAATGCCCTTGGCCGAAATTGTGTATACAAATATACCAAATTTCATTTCAATTTCATTTAACTTTACATTTAGTCAACTTGCATAAATATCTTAATAAACATTTATTAGATATTTAATTAAGTCAAAAAAATGCAACTAAGAATAATATAACTCTTATATTTAAGTGTATGGCCGAAATTATAAAGAAATAAAGGAAAAAGATATTTTTATTTTTCAAACAATTTTGAACAAATATCTTAAGAAGTCAAAATCAATTTGACAACCTTTTCTTTAATGTAAAGTCAAACATTTACATTTATAATCATTTCCTAACTTTATCATTTGGTGATATATTTATATTTTAATTATATTAATCATTTAACAATTAAATAATTAAATAATTAATTAAATACAATATATCAAATATATGTATTATATTTACTTTAAATATCTCAAATACATATATTGATGATATATGTCAAATACCTTTATTTGACTATTTATTAATGTGTATTTAATAATATCATATATTAAATACAAATACACATTAATTAGGAAATGACGGTTCGGCCCGTTCGCATGTATTTTTCGTTTAACGATTAAACGATTTATAAATAATCATCATTATTCATAAATCTTGCTCTAGTGCTCTACGAGTATGTTTCATTATTGAGACTCTCTAGATTCAGGTATATCCGTCATGAAATCCAATTTCATGTCCATAATCTATCGCCCGTAGATTATGACGATCACGGAATATAAACTAGCGAATCATACATGTCGAGGTCATTGCATACGTATAATCCCTCCGTCACAGGTATCCAGATAATCCCAGAGATATAGATGTAAACGTCAAATCTCTATAGGTATTATCTCGTCGACGTATCTATTAGCAATCTCTAAATAACACTCGGAACTTACTTCCGAAGTATACTATGGCCACAGATTTAACAGACTGCTAATAATATATGGACTACCTATGCTCTGTACACAGAACTGACGGATCCTATCTTGACACATAGGATATCCTGAGGATCGATCCACACCCAACGAACAGGCGGAGGTCTGATCTAAATAGATCGGTGACGTGACTGCCATCTAAGTGTGGAGGATGTCTCATACATCCACAGTGGTGTCTCAAGTCGAAGGACCACTATGCTACTCAACCCAAGAAGATTCTTATTGACGTTGGCGTACCATCCATTAAGAATCTTCGGTGAGCCGTTCAGTGTTTATCCACTATAAACACCTACACGTCTATACGAGTCTCCATAGACTCATGGTTCATTGGGATAAACCATCGGACCAAGTCTCGATATACGACATGTACTGGTCTCAACGGATTTGACTAACCGACCCGTGTTAGCAAATCTTGACCAGGAACTATGTTGATAATATTCATATAGCAGTGACACTTCCCAATGTCAATTACAAACTAACTTTGTAACTGTGTACTGCATTATATATTATCGGGCCTTTGTCTAATATATACATATCACTAAACGACATTTAGTTTCAATCTAATCGTAATCAGATCGAATACGTATATAAGAACAAGAGGTGCAACCATAAATAAGTAATATTATGGAATAAGGGGATGTTCGTATTCATGAATCAGACATAAATACGGTTCGGATTGGCACTCTGAGCACCAACCCCAACACAATGAACATGAAACTTATATGCATCATATACATACACAAATACCACAACATATATGAAAACCCTCAAATTTGGATGGAATGAACCCTAATTTTTCAATTTCCAACAAATGGACAAATTAAACCAAATACATTAAATCAATTATTTCAATCATCATTCTTATCCAATCCAAGTCTCAACACAATGAAACAACTCAAGATCAAATCTAGGTCATTTAAGAGTGGGTCAATAACTCTAGATTAGCAACATGGTTTCAAAAACCTTAAAAGAATGATTATAACTACAATAGTTACAAAGCTTTCTTCATCACACATGCTCAACACTTTCAACCAAATTTCCATCATCAAAAACACAAGAAATAATGAAAAGAATAACTAAGAACATCACAAGATGTTGCCTAGATCCTAAGGAATAAATTCCTTTCTAATAGTAAGTTTGAAAAACTTACAAAATCCAAGCTTTTCTTTAAGTTTTTCCTTTTCTCCTTCACTTGCTTTCTTTGTTTTCTTTAATGGTGTTTCTTGTAAAGTGTATTAGGTTATGAAATGAAGATGAAATGAAAAACAATATATACTTGTAATAATTTGCCTTGGCCGAAAATCACAAGCATTTACCAAATTATTTTTCATTTCAATTTCATTTCAAAAATAATGTAATCAACTTGCATAAATATCTTAATACAACTTTATTATATATTATTAAGTCAACAAAAGCAACTAACATCATTTACTTTAAATATCCTAATGTAAGATATTTATATTTTAATTAATTTAATCATTTAACAATTAAATAATCAATTAATTAATCAAATACAAATATATTAAATATATGTATAATATTTACATTCAATATTAAAACATATATTCATTTAGGATATAAGTCAAATAACTCATTTTGACTATTAATTAATGTGTATTTAAATAATCAAGTATTAAATGTAAATACACAATAATTAGGCAAATGACTATCTAGTCCTTTTAGCACGTATCTTGCGTTTAAACGACTTTTAATACTTGATTAATTTAAATACACATTAATTAATAGTCAAAATGAGTTATTGACTTATATCCTAAATGAATATATGTTTTTAATATTTAATGTAAATATTATATACATATATAATATATTTGTATTGATTAATTAATTGACGACTTATAAATAATCAATATTATTTATTAATGTTGCTCTAGTGCTCTACGAGTATGCTTCATTATTGAGACTCTCTAGATTTAGGTATATCCGTCACGAAATCTAATTTCGTGTCCATAATCTATCCACCCGTAGATTATGACGATCACAGATAATCGCGCTGAACCATACAGGTCGAGGTCATGGCAAATGTAAATTCCTCCATCACAGGTATCCGGATAAATCCTAGAGATATAGATGTAAACGTCAAATCTCTATCGGGATTATCCAGTCGACTATTCTATTAGCAATCTCTAAAAGATGTTTAGAACTAGCTTCTAAAATTTACCACGGGCCCATGGTTTTATCTGATTACTAATCATATGGACTACCTATGCTCTGATACACAGAACCGACGGATCCTAGCTTGACACACATAGGACACCCTGAGGATTTATCTACACCCAACGAACAGGCGGAGGTCTGATCTAAATAGATCGGTGACGTGACTGCCGTCTAAGTGTAGAAGATGTCTCATGTGCCCACAATGGCATCTCAAGTCTAAGAATCACAAGTGCTACTCAACCCAAGAAGATTCTTATTGACGCTGGTGTACCATCCATTAAGAATCTTCGGTGAGTCGTTCAGTGTTTATCCGCTATAAACACCTACACGTCTATACTAGTCTCCAAGACTAATGGTTCATTGAGAAACCATTGGATCATATATTCCAGTATACAACATGTACCGGTCTCAACGGGTTTACTATACTGACCAAGTAGTGTAAACCTTGACCAGGAACTGTCTGAGAATGACAACGTCATGATACTTCTCAATGTCCGTTGCGACGCTTTTGCAACTGTATCATGACTAATCATTCTCGGGTCATTACGTCTTTACCATATAGAAAGATAGATTATATTATAGAAACTGCATATATTATTCATAATAATAATGTTTTACAGAAGTATTTAACAGAAATACAACCGGGAATTGGCGCTCTGAGCACCAACCCAACAAAATCTCCCACTTGCTCTAGTGCCAATATCGATTGTATCTATATACCCATCGACTCCACGTGTTTATCAAACAGCTTTGGAGGTATGGCCTTCGTCAGCGGGTCTGCTACATTATCTTCACTCGGTACCTTGCACACGACAACTATCCCCTCGCGATACGATCTCTCGAATGATGTGGTACTTGCGTTCCACATGCTTCGACTTCTGATGCGCCCTCGGTTCTTTTGCTTGCGCAATGGCTCCAGTATTATCACAGTATAACGGAATCGCATTCTCGATACTTGGGACAACTCCCAATTCTGTGATAAAGTTCTTTATCCACACAGCCTCTTTTGCAGCTTCAGAAGCTGCAATATATTTTGCCTCAGTGGTGGAATCAGCTGTCGATCCCTGTTTGGAACTCTTCCAACAAACTGCACCTCCGTTAAGGGTAAAGACAAATCCAGATGTAGACTTTCTATCATCGGGATCCGATTGGAAATCGGAGTCTGTATACCCATTAACCTGCAGTTCGTTTCCTCCATAAACTATTAACTTATCCTTAGTACCTTCAAGATACTTTAGGATATGTTTAATGGCCATCCAATGGTCATTACCTGGATTAGACTGATATCGACTAGTTACGCTAACAGCGAAACTGATATCAGGCCTCGTACATAACATGGCATACATTATGCTACCCAAACATGAAGCATAAGGTTGGTTAGACATTCTAACCTTCTCATCTTCTGTTTGTGGACACATCTTCTTGGAAAGATGAATCCCATGTCTGAACGGTATGTTTGCTGTCTTATAGTTACCAAAGCTAGATCGTTCCAAGATCTTATCTACGTACGTTGATTGGGAGAACCCAATCAGCCTCCTTTGTCTATCTCTATAGAGTTTTATCCCTAAAACATAGGAAGCTTCTCCCAGGTCCTTCATGGAGAAATTCTTACAGAGGTACGCTTTGACGCCTTGCAACATACCTAAATCATTCCAATGATTAGGATGTCATCAACATATAGGACTAAAAATACGACCATGCTCCCACTGGCCTTCTGATACACACAGGATTCTTCCGAATTCTTGAGAAAACGAGACGATCTAATAATCTCATCGAATCGAAGATTCCAACTTCGTGAAGCTTGTTTAAGTCCATAAATGGACTTCTTAAGCTTACATACCATACCGAGGTTTCGCTGGATGTGAAACCTTCCGGCTGTTCTATATAGATTTCTTCATCAAGAAATCCATTTAGAAAAGCCGTTTTGACATCCATTTGCCAAATCTCGTAGTCATGATACGCATCTATAGAAAGCAAAATCCGGATAGACTTAAGCATTGCTACCGGCGAAAAAGTTTCATCGTAGTCGACGCCAGGTCGCTGCGTGTAACCTTTTGCTACCAGTCGGGCCTTTTAAGTTTCAACCTTACCGTCAGGCCCGCGCTTCCTATCGGTTGTAAACCCATTTACAACCGATAGGAACAATTCCTTCGGGAAGCGGAATCAAGTCCCAAACTTGATTTTCATGCATTGAGTCTATCTCGGATTTCATGGCACTTTGCCATTTCACGGAGTCGATGTCCAACATCGATTCTCTATAGGTGAAAGGATCTGTCTCTTCAACTAAGAGAACATCCAGACTCTTTTCTTGTATCAAATACAAGCGTTCAGGAGGTCTAGATACCCTTTCCGACCTACGGAGTGTGTGTGTTGAAGGTCCTTCATCTACTTGAACTTCAGGTTCCTCCGTTGGCTCGTTGTTTTCAGGTTGGACTTCATCAAGCTCAACCTGTCTATGATTACCACCTTCTGACAAAAATTATACTTCTAGAAATTTTGCGAAGCGAGCTACGAACACATTTCGATGCTCGGTATCATAGAACAGATATCCCCTCGTATTCTAAGGATATTCTACAAACCTAAACTTTTGCCCTCGAGGTGAAAACTTATCTTGCTGAGTCACCCTGACATAGGCAGGACAACCTCAAACCTTAATATAATTAAGATTTGGTCTCCTACCGAACCATATCTGATACGGTGTCGTAGGAACATTCAAAAGATGTGCGGCTGTTAAGAGAGAGTAACCCCATAAGTAATAGGGCAAATCTGTGAAACTCAACATCGATCGGACCAATCCAATAAAGTCCGATTTCTCCTTTCAGATACACCATTGTGCTGTGGTGTACCTGGAGGAGTATATTGAGCGAGAATCCCATTCTCCTTTGTATAATCCATGAACTCACCACTCATATATTCACCGCCTCGATCTGATCGAAGGCATTTAATATATTTACCAGTTTGTTTTTCTACTTCATTTTGGAACTCTTTGAACTTTTCAAAGGTTTCTGATTTATGTCGCATCAAATACACATAACCGTACCGTGACAAATCATCGGTAAAGGTAACGAAGTACGAATAACCACTGTGAGCAGTTTGACTTAGTGGACCACATACATCAGAATGTATGAGTTCCAGTAAGTTAGTGGTGCGGTGTCCAACACCAGAAAATGGGGCTTTGGTCATCTTACCCTGAATACAGGATTCACAAGTTGGATAGGATTCAATGGTAAGATCTGATATCAAACCATTCCTAACCAATTGGGTAAGGCGTTTAACGCCAATGTGACCAAGTCTCATATGCCAAAGTTCAGTATTATTAATTACAGGTAAACTACGTTTATTAACTCCAGTATTTAATATATCTTTTGAAGTTTGCAATGTATAATGACCATGCTGGTTTGGACAACAAAGGATCTGAATATTATTTTTATCATATAAATACAAAGAACTATTCTTAATATTAATACAAAAGCCTTCTGTATCTAATACAAAAAGTGATATAATATTAGCGACACATCCTGGTACAAAATGACAGTCATATAACAAAAGTGTCACATTCGGCAATGAGATCTCGCATACTCCCACTGCAACTGCATCCAAAGAGTCTCCATTCCACTCCCGAACCGCAACTGCATCTCTCCAGGTTTCAGTTTCCTACTTTCCTTCAGCACCTGCAACGAATTGCAAATGTGAATGGGACAAGCAGAATCTAAAATCCAGCTGGATGTAACGGCTTCACAAGCCAAAGATAAATCAATAACTGGAAAAATAAAAGTACCTGATGTAGTGATGAGTGGTATTTCTATCACTATTTCCCACTCATTTAAACTAATATTTTGTATAGTTTCTTGAGTTTTGTGAACGTTTTGATGTATTTTGTGTTATTTTGCAGATAATAAAGTTTGGAAAGCATTGGAGACAATTTTGGGGCAAAATGGACAAAACTGGACAAAAAGGGCAAAATCGTCATTTCAGCGTCGCGACGCTGAAGCCTTGCGCGTCGCGACGCCCAGCGTGCGCCGAATCTGCTAACATGCGCCTGGTCAACAAATCAGAATTTGAGAAGTTTGACTTTGCTAACGTGCGCCGTGCCACGTGTCACCATCACAACGGAGATGCTAAAATGCGCCTTGCCACATGTCAACATCCTACGGTGCCGACAGTCATCATCGCCACGTGTACCACGTGGCATCCTACGTGTAGCCACGTCATCCGGTCAACCGAGTCAACGATCCATGTGTCATGCCACATCAGCAGCCACATCAGCGTCGCGACGCTGGACCCTTACTCGAGCCTATAAATAGAGATCGAATTTTCAGTTTTCATTACACCTTTCTCTCTCTTTTCTTAGTTCTAAATTGAGAGCTTCTCTCTCTAGAATATTTTAGTTTAAGTTTTGTAAATATTTTTAATTACTTTTTAATAGTAATAGTAATTTTACTTTCTTACTTCTTACAATTTTTACTATTTACTATGTGTAGGTAACTTTTCACCGCTAAGGTAAAAAGGTAATTCTTTTACTATTGCTATTTAGATTAATCTCCCTAAAAATAATATATTTACTATTTAAACCTGACTAAAAAAAGGATACCGCCAGATTGGTCGGTTGGTAATAAAATTCTTATTCCGCCTTTATGGCTGGTTATTTTGGTTCCGCCTTTATGGCTGGTTATTTATAATCTCAAGTTTATATATTATTTTTACCGGAGATATCTAAATAGTAAATAGTAGAAGTAACTCATTTTACCTTAGCATTTTATTTTATTTTACTTTTCAGCTTTTATTTTATGTCTTTTACTTTTATGTCTTTTCTAGTCCTAGTTATGTGTTAGTTATTTAGGGGTTGTGATGATTTTTAATATCACCAGTTTATAAGGATTATTTTATAGTTTATGTAATTTAAAGGTTTACTTATTAAGTTTTAAGCTTAATGCTTCTTGTTGTCTGATCACCAATAAGATTGATTAGGTAAATCTAAAATGAACTAGACATAGGGATTTTAGGTTTCAGCCTTAGATTAATAACCCACGATCTTCCTTGAGGATAGATAACCCTTTAATAGATTTCCTTACAGGATAGGAATATACCTGTCGGGCGGGGGTAGCCATAATTGGAACTTAAGCTTAATGAATCCAGATAATTTGGTTGACATAGACATATGGTTCAATTGGGTTAAACTGGGTATTTGCGTCTGACCATCGACAGAGGCTTTTGCATAATTTAGAGTTCCAGGTTAGTAAACTGATTTATTACACAAACATAAAATAATCACTTCATCTTTTAAATGATATTAAAATGATTCACAACCCTAGATCTTTTGTTATTTTCCTTAGTATTTTCTTTTATCTTTTTATTTATTTATTTTGCAACGCCACATTCAACCAATCAAAAAAAAACATCTCTCTATTCTCCATTTAATTAGATATTTGTAAATAAATAGATTCAACAATTAATAACAACAGTAGGAATTAAGTCCTCGTGGGATCGATATTTTTATACTACTTGAACGATACGTGCGCTTGCGTTATACGTGTGTGTTTACGCCGGTCATGTAGAAGCTCTGTCTCTCCTCACTTGGGCAATGTAATCAGGACAGTTCCTTTTCCAGTGCCCGACTTTACCGCAGTGGTGGCATTTGTCTTCAGAAGCCCTTTTGGGCTTTGCAATCTTCGCCTGTTGTTGAGGACCAAAAGCCTTCTTCTTCTTCTTGCCTTTCTTGTTCTTTCCATTGGACCATCCTTGGGAAGAAGCCGAAAGAGAAGTAGTTCTAGGAGGGCGAGTCGGTACTCCCTTCTTAAGGTCCTATTCTGCCGTGAGCAACATCCTATGTAGCTCCTGGTAGGTACAGACAGTCCCGTGCATGTTGAAGTACATCACGAACTGGCGAAATGAAGCTGGTAGTGAACCAAGAATGACACTCCTACCGAGAATGTCATTCAAGATGAGATTATGTTGCCTCAATTGATCGATCAAATTGATCATCTAAAGAACATGTGGGCTAACACTCTGCCCCTCATCCAGACACGCATAGAACAGTTCCATGGCGACTTTGTGAACAATCACTTGTTCCTGGTTCTCAAACGATTGTCTCAATCGCGTCATCATACTATAGGAATCTAGCATACCATAGTACTGTTACTTGAGTTTCGGAGACAGTGAACTAAGGATGTATGATTTAACCCTTAATCATCATCCTTCCAAGTTTCAAAAACTTGGCGTTCCTCCTCCGAAGCATCCGCACCCACTGCAAGGGGCAACGGACCCTCAAGAACATAACCCAGCTTTTCGGAATCGAGGACAATCCTCAAATCCAATTCCCAGTCTGCAAAGTTCTCAGCGCCTTTCAGTTTGTTCGCATCAAGCATACGCGCAAACTGATTTGTGGATTGTGCCGCCATCCGCCAATCTATCATATAGATCACGAAAAAACGGTTAGCAGAAATAAAGCAGTTTCATATAATATCAAAAGCATAACTAGATCATGGATTTTTAATCTAATATGCCCCTCCCACTAAATCATGTAATACTGTAATCCCAAAACAGAATACACATATTTAATAATAAATTAAATACTAATAGTGAAAAGTGGATCCCGTGAATATATTTCGGCTCACACAGCAGAGCACGGTCTCGCCTACGTATATTCATCAGGTAGACAACTCATTTGTCAATCATTCACTAATGACTCCTAAATATCCGGTCCTGGCCGTTTCTCGTTGTCGCTGCGAAGGCAGGCCCACAAGGAGACGTACCAAGGTTAAACTCGTCAATGATAAACTCAAGTTACTTACGTAATCCTGACAGCTAGGGCACGTTTAGAATTCCGCTTTTACTTGAATTTACC
Source organism: Zanthoxylum bungeanum (assembly GCA_019454045.1). NCBI lineage: Eukaryota > Viridiplantae > Streptophyta > Magnoliopsida > Sapindales > Rutaceae > Zanthoxylum > Zanthoxylum bungeanum. Next base: position 46,970 of record SKCR01042020.1, on the reverse strand, counting down.
TAGTATCTAATATACATCCGGTATAAATAAATCTTTATCGGCTACATCCTCACAGCAGAGGCACGGTCTCGGATGTAGTCACAAAGAAGTATTCATAAACCGTATTGACAAGATGGACCAATAACATGCATCAAATACAAAATTACATTCAAACCTTATTAATTAGGGATTTTCCGCTAAGTGTCATACACCCTAAATCTAACCAATTTAGATCCTAATAAGCATGCATAAAGTCAAGAAAACATGATTAAACATTGATTCAATGAAGGCTAATCATTTTAGGTGGCCTAGAATCAGACTCGCTCTGATACCATTTTGTAGGGGTTTTAGGGGGTGAATCCGGTAACGCAGCGGAAACGGTGGAAAACCGATTTTCAGATTTCAAAACTTTTTCTCGGATTAATTAAATAAACATATTTATTTAACATTCCAATAATCAAATTATGAAAATAAATTCAATAAATCATATTTAAGTGAATTTACCGAAATACCCTTACTTTGTATTTTTGTCCATTTTAGTCCGAAATTGATCTAATCAATTTTGAATGATTCTACATCATTTGCAAGATGAACTTATGATGTTCAAAACATCAAAACACCAAAAGCAACAAAATCCCCAAAAATTCTTATTTGGCCGAGAGCCTCACTAATGTCCCATTTGGTGCACTTTGTCATTTCATGCTTCAAAACACATCAAGATGTAATCCAATGAACATGAAACTTTATATGCATCATATACATACACAAATACACAACATATATGAAAACCCCCAAATTTGGAATTGGTCATAATTTTTCAATTTCCACAAATTGGACAACTTAAACCAAATACATTAAATCAATTACTTCAATCATCATTCTTCCATCCAATCCAAGTCTCAACACAATGAAACAACTCAAGATCAAATCTAGGTCATTTAAGAGTGGGTCAATAACTCTAGATTAGCAACATGGTTTCAAAAACCTTAAAAGAATGATTATAACTACAATAGTTACAAGCTTTCTTCATCACACATGCTCAACACTTTCAACCAAATTTCACGTTTCCCCTTCATTTTACTGGTAACTGACTCCATCTGATCACAGAGAATCTGTATCTCGGCCTGAGACCCGGCTATTCTTCCCGTGGCATATTCGGCCATTTCATTATCAAAAGCGGGGATGTCATCCCCCAACCTATTCGGAGGCTCGTCATGTCTTACATTCTCAGAGTTTCCCCCAGCACGGAGCACAACCATATCTGCCATGGCAGTAGTCAAGGCTTGCAACTATTCAGTAATTTTGACAAAACTGTTTTCCAACTGATCTATCTGGGATACCTCGTTATCGGATGTACTCATATCTGTTACCGATATTTTAGTGAGTCTTCCCTCTTCCCTAACCCTACGGGAATTAGGGGTGAGCAACGGTTCCGGGTCTACCCGGAACCGGTTGGAACCGGACCGATTTTCCGGGTTTGGAACCGGAACCAGTTATAATCGGGTAGGTTCCGGTTCTAAAAATGAAGGAACCGATTTTATCCGGGTAGGTTCCGGTTCCAAAATGATCGGAACCGGAACCGGACCATGGAACCGGTTTTATGCTGTTGTTCCAAAAATCTTGAGAAAGGGGATACAAACAACTTATCAATCTGTTTATGACAATGTCTATATCTATATTGAAATACTGTGTGTTTGATGAGATGCTAAAAAATCCCTTCCAATTGTTTGCTGGTTGTTGCTCAAATTGTTAAACATGGGTCCAAAGGCAGACATAATCCCTTCCAGTAACACTCAAATGAGAATATGCATTTATCAGAACAATTTCTAAGGAGTATCAGATCCACAAAATATAGCCCATTGCCACCCTCCTCTCATCCTCTCCCTGCCCCAAGCAAAAGATAAAGAACTCCATAACAGATTTTCTATGTTCCTATTCCAACAACCTGGAGACTGTATCTACCCAATTAACTGATATAATGTCTTTTTATTTGCCCACTTTATTTAAGAAAGCTAATATATGAGTAGCATATCACTCATGAGAAATTGCATATTTACATGAAATTTAATATTTTATATGCAAATATATTACTACTAAAACAAGATTAAAATAATAGCACTCGTATTGGAATTTAGTTTTCATTAAATATTTTAAAATAGGGTAATTCGGAACCGGACCGGAACCGGACCGGAACCAGATTGGAACCGAATAATAGGGTACCCTGTTTAATTGGGTAGGTTCCGGTTCCACTTAGTGCGGAACCGAATTTTTCCGGGTAGGTTCCGGTTCCATGCGGAACCGGAACCGAAACCGGTTTTGCTCACCCCTAACGGGAATCTATGATGGCTTTCAGAACACAAGGGTTAGCATGATGCATGTATGCATGAGGTGCATGAGATGCGTGCGATTTAGGGAATATATCAACTCAATAAAATTTTCACACATATCGGTCCATCATCATTTTAGGATCTTTGGGGCCAACTGTCATATGAGTGAACTCGTCCCAGTTTAAATGGCCCAACAAGTTCACATCTCATGGCAAGAAGTCCAACCGTATCCAAATGATAATGCTCCCAAATACAAACATATAATGGCTCATTGGCGTTTTAGAAGCTTTCGGCCAATCATCATAAGATACATTCTTTTCCCAGTTTAAATGGCCCAACAAGCCCATACTTCATGACAAAAGGTCCGAATTGATCCAAACGACAATGGTCCCAACACAAGCATACAAAATTAATTTAGACAAAGGGGCCACCAACATTTCAGAAGCTTTTGGCCCAATCTTCATAGGATACGAACTGGTCCCAGTTTAAATGGCCCAACAAGTTCGTATTTCTGACAAGAAGTCCAACTGCATCCAAATGAGGATGGTCCACAAGCACAAGGAAATAGTTGCTATAGGCAATACAATCCCGGTCTACGTGTGGGTTTGCGGGAGTGTAGTCAAAGACTGTCGCTGGCGAAGGATTGCCCACAACTAAGTCTCCCCGCTCAAGGGTTCGAGCGACCAAGTGAGCGCACCTTTTTTATACCTTAAGGTATGTGCCAACGAGTTATGGTGTCTGACTGACTATCAAATGGACTTCCCGTTGTAGATTCCCCAGAGGGAGGTGTGGGAACACAGAAACTGGGTGACGCATGCTGTCCCGGGCTCGCGGCCCGGTTGGGAATACGGAGCGGGCTACTCAACCGGAGAATAATGGAGTCGCCACCAGGTGTGACCCGGGAAAATGAGATTTAAGGCTACACTCACCCCTCGCAAGGGAAGACCTCAAACCGTTGGGTTCGGAATGGTCCCTTACTTATGTAACTTGTAATGAAAGGATTTGTGCAATATTCAACCAAGCCTAAGCAACATATTTCCAAGAATAATTTACTCCTAAGTTCACATGCATAGGTACAAAACTCATATCTAAGTTTACATATAACACATTTTCATACTTGCATATAACCTATTGGCATACAATCTACGTCCGAATTCATGCATAAAGATAAATTGACATGCGGAAGGCATACAATTTCACATTGGTAGGCACAGAAGCGCACACAAATAACATTCATACAAGCATACATATTAAGGAAAGACGCTTAAGTGCATAGTAGAAGTAGATAACTTAAGAGGTAATACAAATGCATAATGTAAAAAGAGACAACTATATGCTAAGGTAGACAGTTGTGATGTGATGCAGAAAGGATCTCTAGAATTGACATGAACACATGCGTGGGTCTTTTTCGGTGGTATTGTGATGTAGTTTGGGGTTTTTATAGAGGTGCCTGATGCGTCAAAGGGGGCTAATATTTTGAGTGTTTGTGGCTTTGCGTGAAGGTTGGGTTATGTGGCTAAAGGCCAGGGGACGTGTTGTGGATTGGGCAGTTATGTGGGTTGTGTGTGCAATTCGGTCGTAGATGCGTTTGATTGATGAGGGCAGATTGGCGAGGGCTTATAGTGCGTGAGGCATGATGGGTGCAAGGGGGAGATGGCTTATGGCAGTGGTTGTTACGTGCATGGGCATGCAGGTCACGTGAAGGCAGGTGATGTTGTGGATAAGCTGGAGGCGGTGGAGTGAAACTAGTTGAATTGAGGGTTTTGTTTTACGTGGAGAGAGACTGTATATACGGGATGAGGCATGGCGTGGCTGAAGGGTTCTTGTGTGTGAACAAAGGAAAGTGCAAGGGCTGATAATATGGTACACCTATAATAAAAGATCGAGCCAAGACAGGGATAGATGATGCAATCAATAGATGAAAGACGCGGCAAATATCGTGGTAAAGGTAACCTTTTAGGCTTTTCTTTCCCTAAATGGAGAACATTTTAGTCCAACACAATAAGCCCATGCTCTTTTCATTACAATGCATAAAAAGATAAAAAAAATAACATCAGACTTCGTATACCCGATTGAACACATCTTACATTCAACCGAATATACATTAATCGGCGTGGCAAAGCATCGTGGTAAAAGATTTTAACCCCTCAGAATATGAGACCTTTAATCAACCTTACTAAGCCCATGCGCTCGATCACAACATGCATATAAAAATAAAGACAATAACATCGGACTTCGTATACCTGATTGAACACATCATTACATTCACCCGAATACACATTAATCGGCGCGGCAAGCATCGGTGGTAAAGAATTTTAACCCCTCAGAATATGAGACCTTTAATCCAACTTACTAAGCCCATGCGCTCGATCACATCATGCATATAAAAATAAAGACAATAACACGTACTTCCTTTCGTATACCCGATTGAACACATCTTACATTCAACCGAATATACATTAATCGGCGCGGCAAAGCATCGTGGTAAAGGATTTTAACCCCTCAGAATAGGGGACATTTAATCCAACTTACTAAGCCTATGCGTTCGATCACATCCTTACATAAACAAATAACATGCGGAATTTAAATGACGAGTAATAAATAAATCAAAGCAAAATAAAACAAAAGAATGTGCCGTTTACTCAAGCGGTACGTGGCGTTGTATCCCGAGTACAGATCATACTACCGTCCATTCGGATCGGCTATGAAATTGATGTCCGGGTTTCCATCCGATATACCGTGAGAGTTGACACATCTTTCATTCTATTCCAAGGCCACAACATACAATATTTCGTAATACATGCATATTTATCCACTCAAGGGACATGCATTTTAACATAATAATCATGCGAACAATACTCAATAAATAATAAAAATAAAACTGAAAACGAGTGTTTAAAAAATACCCTCAGGTCTAACCTTTTTTGCCGACTTTCGGACTTGCGTTTCGCGGAGATCGGAAGAGTTAAAGCTCCTCACTTTTCCGTTTCACTAGCTTAGCGTCTTAGCTCGCTGTTTCGCTGTTTTGCTTTCTGTTTGACCTCCATTTTACTGCTGTTTTCTCTGTATTTCTGCTTACTATTTCAGGTCTTCAAAGCTACTATTTTTAGGGGGTCTAAGGGGTGTTTTTTAGGTGCAGTTTTGGGGTATAGTTTGCGGCAGTTTTGGAGTGGTTGTTTGGAAGGCTAAATTTCGGTGATGTAGCTGATGTTTTTGGCGTTATTTGGCTGCTGTATATGGAGTGTTTTGGCTGCTGTATTTCGGTTATATGGCTGCTGTATAAGGCTGTGTCTTTCGGTAATGTGAGGGAGTGTTTGAAGGCTTGTTGTTTCCGGTAATGTGAGGGTGGAGATGAAGGGAATTATTTGCTATTTTTCTTATGATTTGCGTGTAATGTCAAGGATTTCTTGCTGTGATTTGCGTGTGAGTTGTGTATTCTGAAGGGGCTGCATGTCTTGGTTAGGGGTTGTTTATATAGAGAAATGTTAGGTTTTCCCCTTGTCTCACAAGGAAAAGATTGGATTTGGTGTCAAATAAGGAAAGGATTTGATTGATTGGGGGGTCAAATTTTGGTGAATTAGGAAGGTTGAATATTTGATTTGCTTGGTTTATGAATACAATATTTTAATTGGTTATGATTGATTTTATTAGGCATAATATTTCTTTAATTTAGTATATATATTCTGGATTAGGAAGTTACAATATTTTAATTTGGTATAATTATATTTTATGTTTTATTTAATTTGGTATATCAATTAATTAATATTTGTTTAGTTAATATTTAATTTAATTAATATTTGATTTAATTTGTGTGTATTTTAGGGGCTATGGGCGTGTGGGCTTTCTTGGTGGGCTAGGTGTTGTGTTGGTTTGGTGAGTGGGCTTAGGTGGGTGGCAAGGGTTTTTGGGCCAAGGTTAAAAGGTTTGCGGGTTTTTTTTTTGGGCCAAATGTGCTCTAGACGGAGGTCCAACAAGTGAGCTTGACGCTAAACAAGTGAATAAGGATCTAACGAAATACCGATTCCCTTCCGACGACCATTTCCCGCAATATCCTTAACTAAAAAAGGTAGTGCCTCCAACTGAGACTCATCATCGGGTTTCACATGCAAAAATGCAATGCCTACAGTCGCCCCCACTTTGATGTGACTTGTGCAGTGTGTGACTTTGAACAATCCTATCAAAGTTATGCAATGCATTTTCACTTACCTGGCTCGTCTACTGCCTCAAGCTGAATTGGTGCTGCAGTGGACCTCGATCCTGGGACGCATCCCAATAACTGCAACCGAAAACGGGGGCACCTCGACCCTGGGACGCATCCCGATACCGCTGGAAATTAGGGCCTCGCCCTAGAACAAATGATGTAGTGGGCCCTCGACCCTGGGACGCATCCCGGAACTACAACTGATGATGCAGTGGGCCCTCGACCCTGGGACGCATCCCGGAACTGCAACTGACAATGGGGGCACCTCGACCCTGAGACGCATCCCGATACCGCTGGAAATGAGGGCCTCGCCCTAGAAAAAATGATGTAGTGGGCCCTCGACCCTGGGACGCATCCCGGAACTACAACTGATGATGCAGTGGGCCCTCGACCTAGGACGCATCCCAGAACTGCAACTGACAACAGGGTTACCTCGACCCTGGAACGCATCCCAAAACTGCTGATGATGTGGGCCTCGCTCTCAAGCTGATATGGCATCGCCCTCAAGCTGACATGGGCCTCGCCCCCAAGCTGATATGGGCCTCGCCCCCTGGGACTTATCCCCAAAAACTATTGATGTGGGCCTCGCCCCCTAGGACTCATCCCCAAAACTGAAGCTGCGCTGACGCTGTTTGGCTCATTTCTGCCGCTTTCTCTCTTTTCTTAAACCTGCGAACACAAAACAAAAACAAACACGAAGAGAATGCAATGTTACGTGTATGCATGAATGATTTTCTTATCCCTTTGGGTTAGGTCTTCTGCCAATTTCCTTGGTGACTGCTCGGTCTTTTCTCTCCCTCAAAAAGTACTGCTTCAATCTGTCTACGTTGATCGGCTCGGTGAACTCGTTCCCTTCCAAGTCTGATAGCTTCACTGCTCCATTTCCCATTACCTTCTACACTATGTAAGGTCCTTCCCAGTTAGGTTTGAACTTTCCTCTTGGATCTGTCGTCGACGGCCTTGATTGCTTAAGTACCAAATCACCATTTCTGATCTTGGTGGGGCGTACTTTCTTGTTGAATGCTCGGGCTAGTCTCTTCTGATACAACTGCATGTGATACAAAGACTTCGTTCTCTTCTCATCCAATAGCGCTAACTGATCAAACCTCTGTGCGGCCCACTCTTGTTCCGGTAATTCTGCCTCTGCTAATACCCTCATAGACTGTATTTCCACTTCTACTACTCTGCAATACTGCTTCCATTCCATAGACCAAAGAGTAAGGTGTGGCCCTGTTGCTGTTCTTACTGATGTTCTGTACCCCCACAAAGCATATGGTAGTTTCTCGGCCCAATCTCTCGCATTCTCTGTCATCTTGGCTAAAATCGTCTTTATAGTCTTGTTGGCTGCCTCAACTGCCCCATTTGCCTGCGGTCTGTACGGTGATGACTTGTGGTGGCCTATCCCATATTTCTGTAACATTGCCTTCGTCTCTCCTTGAAACTGAACTCCGTTGTCTGTCACTACATGATGCGGCGCGTTAAATATACCGACAAATGAGGTTTCGAGCTATAAACTTTGCCATATATTTTGCTGTAACATTGCGGAATGATTCGGCTTCCACCCACTTCGAGAAGTATCTACTGCCACTACTATGAAGCGATGCCCATTCGATGCATTCGGTCGAATTTCTCCATTCCTATCAATTCCCCATCCTGAGAAAGGCCACGACTCTGAAAACCCGTGCAACTCCTTGTGCGGTAAGTGATTCAAATTACCGTGTGCTTGACAATCATGACAGTGCTTTACCATCTTCGTGCAATCTGTTTCCATGGTTGACCAATAAAAACCTTGTCTCACTATCTTGCGTGACAGATTCAACCCGTTCATGTGCGGACCACATACCCCCGCTTGTATTTCTTCCATTACATGCTGAGCTTCTTCTTTTCTCAAACACTTCAGCTGAATACCGTTTGTTTGCCTCTTGTACAGTTCCCCTTTCAAAATCACATACTAGGAAGCTAACTTCTGAATGGCTACTCTGTCTTTTCTGCCTACCCTTCCGGGAGTTCCCCATGTTCCAGATACCTCTGAATGTCATGATACCAAGGTTTACCATCGTCGACCTCTACTTCCAGAACTCTTTCTATCTCATAAACAGGTCTGTTTTCTGTTGTCAGTATCAACGGTCTCATCACTAACTTTCTGGATTTTCCCAAGTCGCTGCTGCAAGTGAGCCAGTGCGTCGGCCATCTGATTCTCTTCTCTCGGCAAGTGCTGAAACTTACAATCTGGGATAACCTTTGCCAACTTTCTGAGGTGAAAAAGGTAAGGTTTCAACCGTTCTTCTTTCAACTCCCATTCTCATCGCATCTGTTGGACTACCAACATAGAATCTCCGTAGATTTCCACACTCCCGGCCTTCAAGAACTCTTCAGGCTATCAATGCTGTCAAACCAAAAGCACATGCTTCATACTCGGCCATGTTGTTAGTTACTCTGAATGTCAACCTCTTGGCCAAAGGCAAGGTCTCTCCCTCGGGGGTCACTATCACGATCCCAATTCCGGCTCCCTTGAAATTAACTGCTCCATCGAAATACATCTTCCATCTCTGAACTGTTATTGCTTGGATCTCTTCATCTAGAAATTCAAACTTATATTGATCCCCCTCACAGGTTGCAATGCCAGAAACTCTGCTACTCTGCTTGCCCTTTGATCACTTTGGAGGTGAGATACTCAATGTCGAACTCTGTCAGCAATACTAACCATTGCCCAATTTTCCCACTATTGAAGGCACCGAATGAAGATATTTCAGAGGATTCTCCTTTGCCACTACTTGGATCTTGTAAGACTGGAAATAATGCCGCAACTTTCTAGAAGCCCATACCACTGCAGACAGATCTTCTCTACTTCTTGATACCGAGCCTCATACGGAAGCATCTTCTTACTCAGATAATAGACTGCATGTTCTACCCCTGTTCTCATCTGCAGTGTACCATCATTGCCCCAAGTGCTTCTGATTCTATTGCCAAATACAATATCAAAGGTCTGCCCGGTCTCGGAGGTTCAATACAGAAGGCTTTACCAAGTACTCTCCCTGATTATGTTGAAGGCTGTCTGGCACTGTTCATTCCATCTCACCGGTTGATTTTTCCTCACCAGCTTGAAGATAGGCTCACACACTGATGTCAACTTGGCAATGAACCGACTGATGTACTGAATCTTCCCTAGAAATGCTCTGACTTCCTTCTCAGTCTTCGGTGCTGGCATTTCTGTGATTGATTTGACCTTTTCAGAGTCTACCTCTATTCCTCCCATTCCCACTGTATGTCCCAGTAATTTTCCAGATGTTACCCCAAACACACATTTCTTGGGATTTAGCCGCATGTTGTATTTTCAACTCTCTGAAGGAACCTTTCCAGTGCTTCAATATGCCAAAATCTTGTCTCCAATTTCACCATCATGTCATCCACATACACTTCAATCTATTTGTGCATCAAGTCATGGAATAGTGTAGTGGCCATCCGTTGATAAGTAGCTCCCACGTTCTTGAGCCCAAACGGCATGACCTTGTAACAATAAGTACCCCACTCGGTAACAAATGCAGTCTTGTGTTTATCTTCCTCAGCCATAAGAACCTGATTGTAACCTGAAAAACTCTCGTCTGCAAATGAATACATAGCAGATAAAGCCGCACTATCAACCAGTACGTCTATGTGCGGTAAAGGAAAATCATCTTTCGGGCAAGCCTTGTTGAGATCTCTGTAGTCCACACACATTCTGACCTTCCCGTCTTTCTTTGGCACTGGCACTATATTAGCAACCACTCATGATACTTTACTACTTCCAGGAACCCCACATCTATCTGTTTCTTAACTCCTCTCTCTGACTTCTCAGCCCATTCTGGTCTCATCCGTCGAAGTTTCTGTTTTACTGGGCCTCATATTCGGATAAGTTGGTATTTGTGTGATGGGCAATGTTTCTGTCTACCCAGGCAGGTCCTCATAGGACCAAGCAAACACCTTGGCATATCTACCCGATACTTCTTCTAATTTCTCCTCTCTTCGGAAGTAACTTCACTTGCAATCAGAATTTCCTTACCCCAGTTAAATGCAGTAGTTCTAGCTGAACTGATATCAAATATACTTGATTCGTGCAGAGTAAATGGAAATGACTCAGGCAAGTAAGCAAAATAAATGTCTTTATTATTGGATTATGCGGAAGTACATTCAACAAATCAGGAAGGTAAATGTCTTCATCATCTATAGACACTTCTTCCTCCGCAACCAGGTTTTCCTCAGGCTTTTTTTCCTCTCCCAGAGTCAGGCTCTCCAACTTCATCAATTCTTCTTCCCAATTCTTTGCTTCCACAGCTTCTTTAGTCAGCGGTTTCTCACCCAATAAATCCTGGAAGATCTCAAATCCAGGCACCACAATCCCATTAACTTCTATCAGTTCAGGCTCTCATTGGTATCCCGAAGCCTTCACAAAATATTCCATCAGTTTTAGACCATTCTTCTTAACCTTCGGCTTTTCTTCATCAGATGTGTATCCCAAACCCTTCCGAGTAGTATGTCCTATGAAATCTGGAAATTTTGAACCGTCACACCCGGCTCAAACTTCATTTTTTTTCATGATCCTAGCCACCCTAGGATCCACCCATCCTCAAAAGTTACTGACACCTGAAACCTCGTGAAAGGTTGTATCTTCAAGGCAAGCCACAACATTATCTATCTCAGCTCGTGGTAACAATCTCTCCTCCCTCATACGGGAACTTAATCATCTGATGCAAAGTGGAAGGCCCCCCCGCCCCAAGTTTGTAAACCAAGGCCTTCCTAACAACAAGGCAAAAGTGGTTGGATGTCCAGCACTGTAAACTCAACTTCTTCCTCAATAGGACCAACCTTGACCACTGCTACAAATGTACCCTCGACTTCTTGCTTACTGTCATCATAAGCTTTGATGGTCATACTGGAGGGGTCCAAATCCGTTGCTTTCTTACCCAGCTTTGCCAAAATCTTCAACGGGCACACATTAATGGATGAGCCGTCATCCACCATCATACAAGAGGTTCTTTTACCCCTCACTTCAGCTCTGATAAACAAAGGTCTATTATGATTTCTTCCCTCAGCTGGGAGTTCTTCCTCAGAAAAAGTGATTGTTTGCAAAGTCTCCTTTTGCACTGACCCAACAAACATTGCAGGGTTGGCATCTTCCGTCACCACTATCTTGCTTAAGGCCTCAACCATGGCCCGCATGTGCTCCTGATATGCATACAATAGGTCCCATATACTCACTTGTGCTCGGGTTTTCCTCAACTGCTGTAGCAATACATCTCCCTCGGTACTTTCTGTATTCTCAGCCACTTCCATACCCTCAGATAACACTAATTTACCCTTATCAATCATATCATTGTAGAAACGCCCGCTGCATGTCATACCCCTCACTTTTTCTTAATCACTACTGGAGAAGTCTGTCCAGAAACTTTTCCCATGTTCGGTTTCATCTTCGCTGTTACTATCCCAAATCCCAAGGCAAACGGCTTGGAGGTCAAAGGATTTGAGGACAAGGTTCTCGGGTAGGCCAGAGTTTATCAGATAGGTTGGTGGTGGTACGGCACGGTAGTTGGGTAAGGGGTTTCTGTGTGTGTCAGGCTGTTCTGTATCTGGGTCGGGTATTTTCTTGGAGTCTATCAGGTCTTAGATTTCATGGTGGAGTCGGGCATAATTGTCGGTGTCATGGCCCTTTTGTTGGTGAAAGTAACAGTAAAGGTTTAAGTTATAATGTGATGGTGGGGGATTGGGTAATGGTTTGGCTTCTAGGGGTGTCAGAAGTCCTTGTCTCTTCAACTTCTCCAATACTTTGGACAAGGGTCTTCCCAAGTTGGAGAATCTCCGGTTCCGGATAGCGGCAATCTCAGCAGAAACAGGATTTTTTTCTCGATGTCCCCCCAATGGGCCTCCTGTTCAGACTATAGAATTTTCTATTCTCGGCCTCTTCTTCCTCAATATCCATGACAGTTTCCCTCAACTACTGAAAATTAGTAATCATGGAGGTCATCCTCCTTAGCTTCCCATAGATGGAGGGCTTGGTGCCCTTGATGATCATTTTAATTTGGTCCTTCTCCGAGGGCCTAGTCTGCATTTTCAACAACTGACCTCTCCATCGGTCCACATACTCCTTAAAACTCTATTCCGATTTTTGCTTAACATTCTCTAGATCGCGGAGTGACAGATCGATCTCTAGGTCAGTGACATACTGCTTCAGGAAGGCATCAGCCAACTCCCTCCAATCTTCATTCACTTTCTTCTCCAAAATGTGGTACCACACCACGGGAGCTCCCTCGAGCGACATTCCAAAAATCTTCTGCACTTGGCGCTGAGATAGGCCAACCGTACTCATGACTGATACAAACTGTCGGAGATGCACTCTTGGATCCCCATTCCCATTAAACTTAGCCATATCAGGCATCTTGAACTGTGCCGGCGACTGTTCTTCGAAAGTCAGCGTGTCATAATCCTGCAAATCCTCATTCTTACCCCTCATCTTGCGGGTAACTGACTTAACCTGATCCCGGAGCTTCTGTAACTCTGCCTGAGACCCAGATACTCTGCCTGCTGCATACTCTGCCATATCATCATCAAAAGTGGGGATATCATCCCCCAATCTGTTCGGAGGTTCCTCTTGCCTTACATCCCTAGAACTACCCCCAGCACGAGACCCGGCTATACCAGCCACAGCTATAGTCAAAGCTTGCAACTGTTCAGTGATCTTGGGAGAGACCATTCTCTAACTGATCCATACGGGATACCTCGTTATCGGATTCACTCATGCTTGTTACTGTTCTTTTAGTGAGTCTTGTCCATTCTCTAACCCAAACGGTATCTATGATGTCTTTTTGAGACATAGATGGTGTTAACATGATGTATGTATGTATGAGGTGCATGAGATGCATGTAGGAGCGTATGAACATACTACTATAAATGTTTTCAAACAAATCGGCCATCATTATCATTTTAGAAGAGATTGGGCTAACTGTCATAGGAGTGAACTCGTCCAGTTTAAATGGCCCAACGAGTTCACATCTCATGGCAATGGGGCCAACTAAATCCAAATGGTAATGTTCCGAACACAAGCACAAAATGGCCTATCAATATTTAGAAGCCTTTGGCCCAATCGTCATAAGATACGTTTTTGTCCCCGTTTAAATGGCCCAACAAGCCCACATCCCATGAAAAATGGTCCAAATGGATCCAAACGACGATGTTCCCGAACACAAGCATAAAAGAAAGGTAATGCAAACATAAAATAATAATTTCTATAGAGTGGCCCATCGATATTTCAGAAGCTTTTGGCCCAATTGTCATAGGATACGAACTCGTCCCAGTTTAAATGGCCCAACAAGTTCGCATTTCTGACAAGAAGTCCAACTGCATCCAAATGAGAATGGCCCACAAACACAAGGAAATAGTTTCTATAGGTCATACAACCCCGGTCTACGTGTGGGTTCGCAAGAGTGTAGACAAAGGTTCTCACCGGCGAATGATGGCCCACAACTAGGTCTCCACACTCAAGGGTTCGAGCGACCAAGTGAGTGCACCCTTTTTTATACACTAAGGTACGTGCCAACGAGCTATGGTGTGTGACTGACTGTCAAATGGACTCCCCGTTGTAGATTCCCAGAGGGAGGGTGGAGCGAGGCCCACTTAAATACCCAAGCCTCTTAGGCTCTTATCGCTTGGTGTCAGGAATAAACAACGAGTCCACCAAATTAGTCCATCACCATAGGCTACGAGTAGATGGCTATTTAGGTGCCTTCACAGCTTTTCCTTCTAGAAAAGGTAGTGAGTGAAGGAAGACACCAAACCATTACCTAGCCTCAAAATGCCTCTAATTAAAACCCTTTCAACCCACGGTAGACACGGTCAATTAAAGCACAAATCATAATATTACAAGACATTATTTCGGGGCCGATTCTCTATCCCCAGTGGAGTCACCAGACTATGGGAACACTTAAACTGGGCGACGCATGCTGTCCCGGGCTCGCGGCCCGGTTGGGAGTACGGAGTAGCCCGCGGGGGACTAAATCAGAGAATAATGGAGTCGCCATCCGGTGTGACCCGGGAAAATGAGATTTAAGGCCGCACTCACCCCTCGCAAGGGAAGACCTCAAACCGTTGGGTTCGGAATGGTCCCTTACTTATGTCACTTGTAATGAAAGGATTTGTGCATAATTCAACCAAGCCAAAGCAACATATTCCCAAGAATAATTTACTCCTAAGTTCACATGCATAGGTACAAAACTCATATCGAAGTTTACATATAACACATATTCATACTTGCATATAACCTATTGGCATACAATCTATGTCTAAATTCATGCATAAAGATAAATTGACATGCGGAAGGCATACAATTTCACATTGGTAGGCACAGAAGCGCACACAAATAACATTCATACAAGCATACATATTAAGGAAAGACGCTTAAGTGCATAGTAGAAGTAGATAACTCAAGAGGTAATACAAATGCATAAGGTAAAAAGAGACAACTATATGTTAAGGTAGACATGTCGTGATGTGATGTAGAAAGGATCTCTAGAATTGACACGAACACATGCGTTGGTCTTTTTCGGTGGTATTGTGATGTAGTTTGAGGCTGTTTTAGAGGTGCCTGATGCGTCAAAGGGGGCTGCTGTTTTGAGTGTTTGTGGCTTTTGCGTGAAGGTTGGGTTATGTGGCTAAAGGCCAGGGGACGTGTTGTGGAGTGGGCAGTTACGTGGGTTGTGTGTGCAATTCGGTCGTAGGTGCGTTTGATTGATGAGGGCAGATTGGCGAGGGCTTATGGTGCGTGAGGCGTGATGGGTACAAGGGGGAGATGGCTTATGGCAGTGGTTGTTACGTGCATGGGGCTTGCAGTTCACGTGAAGGCAGGTGATTTTGTGGAATATGCTGAGGTGGTGGAGTGAAGCTAGTTGAATTGAGGGTTTTGTTTTATGTGGAGAGAGGCTATATATACTGGATGAGGCAGTGGCGTGGCTGAAGGGTTCTTGTGCGTGAACAAAGGAAAGTGCAAGGGCTGATATTATGGGTACACAAATTATAAACGATCGAGCCAAGACAGGGATAGATGATGCAATCAATAGATGAAGACGCGGCAAATATCGTGGTAAAGGTAGCCTTTTAGGCTTTTCTTTCCCTAAATGTAGAACCTTTTAGTCCACCACAATAAGCCCATGCATTTTTCATTACAATGCGTAGAAAGATAAAGACAATAACATCGGACTTCGTATTCCCGATTGAACACATCTTACATTCAATCGAATATACATTAATCGGCGCGGCAAAGCATCGTGGTAAAAGATTTTAACCCCTCAGAATATGGGACCTTTAATCCAACTTACTAAGCCCATGCGCTCGATCACATCATGCATATAAAAATAAAGACAATAACATCGGACTTCGTATACCCGATTGAACACATCTTACATTCAACCGAATACACATTAATCGACGCGACAAAGTATCGTGGTAAAGGATTTTAACCCCTCAGAATAACGGACCTTTAATCCAACTTACTAAGCCCATGCTCTCGATCACATCATTACATAAACAAATAACATGCGGAATTTAAATGACGAGTAATAAATAAATCAAAGCAACATAAAACAAAAGAATGTGCTGTTTACTCAAGCGGTACGTGGAGTTGTATCCCGAGTACATATCATACTACCGTCCATTCGGAATCGGCTATGAAATTTATGTCCGGGTTTCCATCTGATATACCGCGAGATTTGACACATCTTTCATTTTATTCCAAGGCCACAACATACAATATTTCGTAATACATGCATATTTATCCACTCAAGGGCCACAACATGCATTTTAACATAATAATCATGCGAACAATACTCAATAAATAATAAAAATAAAACTGAAAACGAGTGTGAAAAATACCCTCAGGTCTAACATTTTTTGCCGACTTTTGGACTTGCGTTTCACGGAGATCGGAAGGGTTAAAGCTCCTCACTTTTCCGTTTCACTGGCTTAGCGTCTTAGCTCACTGTTTCGCTGTTTTGCTTGCTGTTTGACCTCCGTTTTGCTGCTGTTTTCTCTGTATTTCTTCTTACTATTTCAGGTCTTCAAAGCTACTGTTTTTGCATTTTTAGGGGGTTTAAGGGCTGTTTTTTAGGGGCAGTTTTGGGGTATAGTTTACGGCAGTTTTGGAGTGGTTGTTTGGAAGGTTAAATTTCAGTGATGTAGTTGCTGTTTTTGGCGTTATTTGGCTGCTGTATATGGAGTATTTTGGCTGCTGTATTTTGGTTATATGGCTGCTGTATTAGGCTGTGTCTTTCGGTAATGTGAGGGAGTTTTTGAAGGCTTGTTGTTTTCGGTAATGTGAGGGTGGAGATGAAGAGAATTGTTTGCTATTTTTCTTATGATTTGCGTGTAATGTCAAGGATTTCTTGCTGTGATTTGCGTGTGAGTTGTGTATTCTGAAGGGGCTGCATGTCTTGGTTATGGGTTGTTTATATAGAGAAAGGTTAGGGTTTCCCCTTGTCTCTCAAGGAAAAGATTGTATTTGGTGTCAAACAAGGAAATGATTTGATTGATTGAGGGGGACAAATTTTGGTGAATTAGGAAGGTTGAATATTTGATTTGCTTGGTTTATTAATACAATATTTTAATTGGTTAGGATTTATTTTAATTAGGCATAATATTTCTTTAATTTAGTATATAATATTCTGGATTAGGAAGTTACAATATTTTAATTTGGTATAATTATATTTTATGTTTTATTTAATTTGGTATATCAATTAATTAATATTTTGTTTAGTTAATATTTAATTTATTTAATATTTGATTTAATTTGTGTTTATTTTAGGGGCTATGGGCGTGTGGGCCTCTCTTGGTGGGCTAGGTGATGTGTTGGTTTGGTGAGTGGGCTTAGGTGGGTGGCAAGGTTTTTTGGGCCAAGGTTAAAAGGTTTGCAGGTTTTTTTTTTGGGCCAAATGTGCTCTAGACGGAGGTCCAACAAGTGAGCTTGACGCTAAATAAGTGAATAAGGATCTAACGAAATACCGATTCCCTTCCGACGACCGTTTCCCGTAATATCCTTAACTAATAAAGGTAGTGCCTCCAACTGAGACTCATCATCGGGTTTCACATGCAAAAATGCAATGCCTACAAGAGGGTGGAGCGAGGCTCTCTTAAGTACCCTAGCCTCTTAGGCTCTTATCGCTTGGTGACAGGAATAAACAACGAGTCCTCCAAATTAGTCCATCACAATAGGCTACAAGTAAATGATTATCTAGGTGCCTTCACAGCTTTTCCTTATAGAAAGGTAGTGAATGAAGGAAGACACCAAAGCATTACCCGGCCTTAAAAGTGCCTTTGATTAAACCTCTTTTATCCCACAGTAGACACGGTTAATTAAAGCATAAATCATAATATTACAAGACAATATTTCGGGGCCGATTCTCTATCCCCAGTGGAGTCGCCAGACTGTGGGACACAGAAATTGGGCGACGCATGCTGTCCCGGGTTCGGGGCCTGGTTGGGAGTACGGAGTAACCTGCGGGGAACTAAACCGGAGAATAATGGAGTTGCCACTCGGTGTTAACCGGGAAAATGAGATTTAAGGCCGCACTTACCCCTCGCAAGGGAAGACCTCAAATCGTTGGGTTCAGAATGGTCCCTTACTTATGCCACTTGTAATAAATTGATTTGTGCAATAATCTAACCAAGCCTAAGCAAAATATTTCCAAGGATAATCTATTTCCAAATTCGCATGCATAAATCAAAGGTTCATCTAAGTTCACATGTAACACATTTTCATATTTGCATACAACATATTTGCATATAATCTATGTCCGAATTTACATGCATAAAAGTAAATTGAAATACGGCAAGCATGCAAATTCATAAGCATATTATATTCATGGATACGGAAACGTAAGCAAACAATGATAATACAAGCATGCATAAAATTGAATTGAATTAACCCTATTCTTGTAATTGAAATATTTGATTGTTAAAGTATTAATTTTATGGGACCTTTTTCGCCTTCTTTTGGATACCTTTACATTTTTCTTGTAGTAGACTATGTATCTAAATGGGTTGAGGCAGTGGCGTGCCGAGCTAATGACAACACCACTGTGGTCAAATTCTTAAAGGAACATGTACTGTCACGTTTTGGTACGGCACGTGTCATTATTAGCAATCAAGGGAAACATTTTTGTAATCGATCATTTGAGGCTTTGATGCGCAGGTACGATGTAGCGCATAAGATTTCTACTACTTATCACCCAGAGACAAATGGGCAGGTGAAGCTAGCAAATAAGGAGATAAAATAAATATTAAAGAAAATGGTCAATCCCGATCGCAAGGATTGGTCTTTACGGCTTCGAGATGTACTTTGGGCATACCGTACAGCTTACAAATCCCTACTTAGGATATCTCCTTATAGACTTGTATTTAGAAAAGCGTGTCATTTACCAGTTGAGTTAGAACATAGAGCCTATTGGGCTATTAAAGCTCTTAACTTTGATTTAAATACTGCAGAAACACAACGCAAGCTCTAACTAGCAAAACTTGAAGAATCGAGGAATGATGTTTATGACAACTCCCGTATTTACAAAGCAAAAATGAAAGCTGCCCATGACATACACACTACGAGGAAGAACTTTGATCCAAAGCAAAAGGTTTACCTTTATGACTCCCAACTCCATCTTCACCCAAGCAAATTGCAGTCCAGATGGACCAAACTTATTGTGAAACAAGTTTTCCCATATGGAGCTGTAGAAGTGGAAAACCCTAATGATGGTAGAGTGTTCAAAGTTAATGTACATCGGTTAAAATCGTTCTTTGATAATAAGATCCCTGCAGCGGAGGATGATCCTCTTGCTGACCCGGCTAATGAGGATTGATATCCATCTCCTCATTGTTTGTACATTTTTTTTAATTTATTTGTTTATTTATTTATTTTTCTGTTTCCTTTTATTTCTTTTGTTTCGTTTTGTTTCCTATTTCGTTTGCAGGACGATACCATATTTCACCTTGGTTCACGTTATCTCATATCAGGTGAACTTCTTCCTTTTCTAACATCTTTATTGTTGTTAACATTGAGGCAAATGTTTGATCTAGGTTGGGGGTGGTCATATCATATGTTTTATCTGGTTGTTCATGTGTCAGTCCTGTTATCTTTCATGTTATCTTTTTATTATTCTAAAAAAAAGGTTTTCGTTGGATATACATATTCTGATGATAAGAAATGCAATTATTGATATACTTTAAGCTATGGCTCTTAGAAAAAGATAAACACTATTTGAGTCAATGTTGAATATTTGGGTTGAGTTTTATCTTGAGTATGTTTCAAATTAAGCACTTATCAATTCTAGCCCAGTTCACACTTCAGATTTGATATTGAGACAGTAGAATTAAGATTGTTCGATAGAATGTATGACCACATGCCTAAACATCTATCTCTAATGCAATATCCACAGGCTAGTTGGCTAGAAATAGCTACCTATAACTGTTAAGTGTGAAGTTATCCATGAGTAATCTAGGCCTATGTACCACCAATATGTAGAGGATGATCTACCGTGAGAAGAGGGCTACCTTAACAGGTAGTGTGAAAACTCCTAACCAATATATATATATATATATAAGAAGAAGTGAAAGAACACATGGCCTTGTAAAAAAAAAGATATAGAGAGATTAATTTATGGAGATTTTAAGATAATAGGTTGGTTAGACCCATTTGGTCAAATTTTTTATTTGACATTGTTAAGATCGATGATTTGAGGAATGAACTTTGTTAGAATTGATTCACTCACACACAAATGTGCTCCTGATAAGCTCATCTTTTTGAGGAAGTGGCGACCTAGATAGTGTTTTGAACATTTCTTGGAGCCATACCATTGAGTAATATCTGAGGACATCATTGTGTAGATCTGACTGAGACTTTTTTATTTCTATTTTTGTATACTTTTATTTTGAATGACATTTATGGATGTCATCGTTGTAATCCCTCACGAGACTATAACTCGTCCACTAGGGTCGCCTAGGGGTTTAAAGACTTGTTGCATATGCTAAATGCAATCGTGATCCCTAGGAAAGTGGCTTAGATAGTTTTTATTTATTTTACTTATTTTTATTTATTAATTTAGTCTAGCTTGTATTTTCTTTTTGCGCTTGAATTCCTAGGGACTAGCAATAAGCTAGTTGAGGGTTGTGATAAGTCCACAAAAGTGTACTTTGAGCATTACTTATTTGGGTTTATTGTTAAGTATTTAGTCTTATATCTTATATTTTGTTGTATAATTTTTATCATTACATTAATTTAAGAAGTGTTTAGTGTTTAAGCTAATTTAGTAATTTTCCTTTATTATTGTAGGAAATGAGAGCTTACGGATGTATCAGAAGCACGTAGGAAGAACGGAACGCGCAGAAAACAACATACTAGAAATAATGCTTTGCTTCAAGATGCCACATCAACGAGCTGCATAGTAAATTCCTGAGCATTGGGGTCGTAACACCGAAATCGGGCGTCGCGACGCAGTGGTAGATTCCCATAAACTTAATTCAGTCGTGTTTTACATGCACAATGACTCCGGGACTTCCCTATAAATACCCAAGCTCGTCCAAAACCCTAGAGGAGGAAGAAAATACACACAAAAAAGAGTTCAAAAGATTGGGAAGCTGCAAACTCAAAAGTCCTGCACCGAACTCAACATGTTTCTTCATTCTTTGCAGGCAATGTTTCTTTCTTTTATGGAGAACTAATCTCCTAGGTAAAGCTTGGGATGAATCTTTGTATTTAAATTCTTATATTCATGTTTTTTATTCCTGAATGATCTTTAATATTTAATAGAATTGATATTTTGTTGGTCTCTATTATCTTTTGATTTATTATTAATCCAAAATATGTGTTTTACTAATTTTCATATAGGAATAGTCTTACTTTTTCTATGTGTGATTGGGGAACCTAGTTGTAACTGGTATTGTTGTTTTATGAGTTAATCTTCTACTACAGTATTACCTTTAGGTACATTGTCGACGTTAGATAGGTCATAATGATAACATAGTGTGCTTTTAATATAGAGAAAGTAACTTATCAATTACCTTAGAATTTAATTTGTTTTAAACTAAAATATTTTTCGATTATTGGTATGGGAAGTGAAACCATCAATTGAGTAATAAAAGGAATCAACTACTAAATATAGGGACGCAATACAAGAAGGATTCCTGACGCTTTGCTGTCTTTCTTTCATTGATAATCCTCAAGCACTTTTCATAATTGTTAATTCAATATAGTTACTATTAACGTTCGTATTAAGTGATTCAGTTCCTTCATAACCATCTCTCTGAAGAATCAACACCCCAGCTAACTGCGATAACCACAAGTACTTTTTGGGAGTAATCAGACATCGTGCTGAAGATTTATTTGAGCTAGTCCACAGTGATGTGTGTGGTCCATTAAATCATATCGTTCATGATGGTTCAACATACTTCGTGACTTTCACGGATGATAAGTCAAGATATGGATATGCCTATTTGTTGAGACATAAATCAGAAACATTTGAAAAGTTCAAAATATTTTGAAACAACGTAGAAAAATAAACCAGTAAATTCATCAAGTGCCTTCGATCAGATCGATGTTGTGAATTTATGAGCGACGAATTCAGAAGTTATTTAAGGGAGAATGGGATTCTCGCTCAATATAGCCCACTAGGAACTCCTCAACACAATGGTGTGTCTGAACGGAGAAATCGTACTTCATTGGATATGGTACGATCAATGATGAACTATACAGATTTTCATATTACCTTTAGAGTTATGCTTTACTTATTGTTGCCCATATATTTAACAGAGTTCCATCAAAATCTATTTCTATGATCCCATATCAGATATGGTACGGTAAAAATCCAAGTCTTAGATATTTAAAGATTTAGGGTTGTCCTGCATATGTTAGAGTTGCACAGAGGGATAAACTAGCACCTATAGGGTATAAATATAGGTTCGTTGGATATCCTGAAAATTCTTTTAGATATCAATTCTATTGCTCGTTTTTCCACTTTTCTTAAAAAAGAATTTTTGAGAGAAAATGTGAATTATAGAAAGATTGAACTCAATGAGTTTGATCCCGACATTGAGGAACCTGAGATGGAACCAGAGATCCAACTTGGTGAATGATCTACAACACAGGTTCTACGTAGGTCGAATAGAATATCAAGGACTCCTGAGAGATTGTTTTTAACATCTGATGTGAGCCTTGATGTTCTCCTATTGGAGGAAATGGATCCGACTATATATAAATAGATGATATTGGATATCGATTCAGGAAAATACCAGGAAGCCATGAAGTCCGAGATAGATTTTATGCATGATAATCAAGTCTGGGACTTGGTTGAGCTTCCTGAAGAATTTAAACCTATTGGTTAAAATGGGTTTATAAAAGGAAGCGAGGGCCCGATGGAAAGGTGGAAACCTTTAAGGCCCGACTAATAGTAAAAGGTTACACTCAACGTCCTGAAATTGACTATGAGGAAACCATTTCACCAGTAGCCATGCTAAAATCCATTAGGATTCTTTTAGCTATTGTTGCATATCACGATTATGAGGTATGACAGATGGATGTGAAAATCGTTTTCCTGAATGCATTCCTCTATGAGGATATCTATATGAAACAACCAGATGGTTTCGTATCCAGTGAGACTTCAAACTTAGCTGTCAAGCTCAAGAAGTCTATTTATGGACTTAAACAGGCATCCCGAAACTGGAATCATTGTTTTGATGAGATAATTAGATTATCTGGATTTATCAAGAATGAGGAAGAATCGTGTGTTTATAAGAAAGTTAGTGGGAGCATTATAGTATTCCTTGTGTTGTATGTAGACAGAATCTTTATCATTGGGAATGATATAGGATTGATGTAAAGTGTGAAAGCCTACCTTTGCAAGAACTTCTACATGAAAGACATGGGTGAAGCTTCATATATACTAGGTATAAGTCTCTATGGGGATAGAGTAAGGAAGCTTATATGCTTGTCGCAATCCACGTACATAGATACAATGTTAGAAAGGTACAGTTTTACCAACTGCAAGGCAGTAAATGTACCTTTTTGATAAGTCATACATCTTTCAAAGAAAATGGCACATCACACTGAGGAAGAGTGAGTTAGATTGTCTAAATTGCCATATGCTTCTTGTAGTGGAAGCATTATGTATGTTACTCTATGTACAAGACCTGATATCAGTTTCGGCATTAATGTTACTAGCCGATATCAATCTGATCCAAGTAATGATCATTGGACAGCCGTGAAACATATCCTGAAATATCTTAAGAGTACTAAGGATAAGTTTCAAATAAATGGAGAAGATGAGCTACAACTTGAGGGTTATATAGACTCTGATTTCCAGGGAGATCCGGATGATATAAAGTCTACATCTGGATATATATTTACCCTAATGGTGGTGGAATTAGTTGGTGATGTTCAAAGCAAGGATCAACAGCTGATTCCACCAGGCAGAATTTATAGCGGCTTCGGAAGCTACTAAAGATCCTGTTTGGATTGGAAATTTTATCACAGAACTTGGCATTGTGCAAGTATTGCAGATTCGATACCACTATTTTTTTATAATAGCAAAGCCATAGCGCATGCGCATTCCAAATCTAAACACTTGGAAAAACAATATCGCGCGATTTGAGAAATCATTGAATGAAAAGATATAGTGGTCTTGAAGGTTCAATGACAGGACAAAATAGTAGACCCAATTACTAAGGCCTTACCTCCTGAGTTATTCGATAAGCATGTGAATGAGATGAGAGTTCACTAACATCTAGATTGGCACTAAGCAAGTGGAAGTTTGTTGGAGATGGTGCGTAAGTCATCAATTCGAATAATATATTGTACATTATATTTTACTATTTATTAATAAAATAACTACATTTTCATTTCAACCTTATTAGTGGTAATGTCATTATTCATATTAGATTAATATATAAATATGCAGAGAATAAAATTTACCTTTGAATAGTCATACAGTAATACAGGACACTAGGATTGAGATAATATTACTATTATAAACTATTCTTAAAGTAAATATTCATATTTGTTTGTTTTGGAATACAGTGAAATTCATATAACCTAGAAGACTAGCACATATCGTATACTGGAATTGGAGTTCCAATGGTTTAACCCAATGTATCATGAGAAAATAAAGCTCGTATAGACATGTAGGTATTCGTTGGAGAGAATACTGAATGACTCAGAGATGATTCCTAATTGTTGGAAGTATACACCACCGTCAATAAGAATCTTCTTGAGTTGATTAGCATATGTGATCCTTTAACTATAGGATAACATTGATTTTGTATGTGATCCTCCACACTTTGATGTAATATATGTCAGAGACCTTTCATGATCTGGACGTTAGATGTTCCTTGGGTATGGATCAATACACTCATTAATCAAGTACGTATGAAGATAGAATCGGTCGGCCTATATGTGTACCATAAGAGGTTTAGGTATCCATGTGAGTAAGTCATAATTCTTAAGATTTTTTCCAAAGCCGATCACCTATGGTGGATCGCATATATCAGACATAGTGTTCTAATTAGTTGTAAATAATCGTGGATATGTCAACATAAGATGTGCACCGTAGAAACTAATCAGTGTAATCAATGATTCCTAAGCACAACTCGGATAGCCTACGACGAATGGATTGTTAAAATATGTGATGACCTTGACTTGTATAGTTCAGAAAGGTCGTTCGTGTTCTTCCCGAAATCGGAGGTGGCCGAATTACGTACATATGAGCTAGGCTTATATGACGAACGATTCTGGACTTATAGAGTCCCACAATATGAAGTGTACTAATTGAGCACTTGGATAGCCAATAATGTTTGATATTATAATTATCAATTAAAAATAATTAAGTGTTATTGCATAACATTAATTATTTACTTTGACCCAATTGGATTAATTGGATTAATCCAAAATCACGCAAGGGTATTGTTGTTGTAACACCCCAGTAATCCTGAAGACTACTAAGTTATGGATGGCATAATACATTATGTAAATCATTTTCAAGCATATATGTGCTCATGAAATGACTTTTGGGACACTCGGCAAATTCCTTGCAGTTCTGATGCAGAATTTAGCTTATGTTTCATTCCGAACAGCCCTTAGTATTTTGGGTATAATATTTTCATATGATCTCCAATTTTTATGAATTTTATATCTTCGAAAAGCTAAGACCAAGACCTAAAACTTTCAAGTTGGGTAATGTTCCACATTAGAAATAGAAACAAGTCAAAAATCCAGAGTTCCATAACTACTACAGTGAAATTCGAGAATAACCTGGAACTTGGTGAGGTGGCACAATTCTAGCCACCCAATTCATTACAAAAATCAGTTTTTTTCCCTATAAATAGAACACTATTCATTCATCCCTTTCTAATCCAAAACGTGCGCAATTTGTGGAGGGTTCTCCCAATTTTCTTCATCTTTCTCAAGCAAACTTTGAAAGTAACAAGTGATGATCTTAAGCTGCTTTCTCATGCAAACTTGTTGGCAGGAACCGTAATTTCCTTCGGTGAAATAAAGTAATGCCGGCTAGATTCCAAATCTATGAGTGAACCTTTTTCTCAAGTTGTATTTACTTATGTTTTTGAATTGAAACTTAGTTTTCTGCATATAGGGAGCTAGCCAAGTTTATTTACAGATGTTTTATGAATAATAATGTTTTAAGAAATGTTTTAGAAAGATTGATTTAAAAGCATGATTTTTTTTTTATTTTAGGGGGCATGGGGAAAAATCCACCTCAATTGTAACTTGGTACATATACTGGAATTGATGGATTTAAAACGTGTGCACAAATAGTTCAGGACTAGGGATGACAGATGCCCCTAGATCCTAGATTCAAGACTAGGGGGACAGCGAGACTTAATGCCCCTTGACCCCAGATTCAGAGTCATAAGGGTAGCATAGATCTGCACCCCGGCTCTAGTTTAGTGGCTTGAGGGACGGTGAGACGTAACACCCCAAGATCACCAGTTTAGATGTATGATGGGACGACAAGAAGTAACGCCCTTATACGTCCAGATTTACAAAGGCAGATTTTCAAAAACAAGATTTTTTCTAAAGTTATAATTTTCAGAAATGATAAATTTTATGAAAAAGTTTTCAAGAGAATTTAGTTTTACAGAATATATCAGAGTTTTACAGAAAGAAAGGTTTTTAGAAAAGTTTTTCAGAACGAGATCTGTTTTCAGAAAAGAAAGAGTTTTCAGAAAAGTCAAGTTTCTTAAGAGATTTCAGTTTTAGAACAATGGATTTCATAATGTATTTCAGTTTTCGTTTTAAATGTCCACTCACTAGGTCATTCAAACGATCAAACCCCCCCACTCCCAGTTTCTCTGTTCTACAGGTACATCTGGAGGACGAACTCGAGAGGATGGATACTGATGGCAGTCACTAGGGTGTTGAGTCGACCAGGTCGAGTACAATGGTACAGTTCAGCAAAGCCAAATGGAAGTCTTGTATCAGATATATGTATAGTAATTTTTTTTTGTGTAAGAGTTAAGAACGTCCATGTCAAGATTGTAAACTGTAATGTATTGAGTATACAGTTATGGTTATTTGTTATGTATTCCATATTACTGAGTTGGGAAATGGTCCCTATGCATAAGTATATGTTTGAGATAAGATTAGAAGTGTTGAACATAGTCAGAAAGTCAGAGGCTCAGGGGGATACGTTGGCCTATTCCCTGCCGGTAGCATCTCTTGGAGGGGGATGCCACAATATGGTATCAGAGCATGGTTTAGGGAGTCAATGACTGCAGTGGGTAGAGTGTTGGGGTCTTGTATGCATAGTATGCCCGAGATACTAGTATGCGAGGTACTACCTCTCCAGTATCTGGTCCTCAGTACGTCCTCAAGTCATATAGACATGTTAGTAAGAATTCCCAAGCTATTCGAATATTCTTCCTTATGAAAGCAACTATACTCTTTATTCAAGTTGAGAATCCTTTTGTAGTTAACCTGGCTTATTATCAGAAGTTCAAGACAACTTATGAGAATAGATAGTAAGGTTCTGAGAATATTCACTCAAGGGAGTGAGAAGAGAAAGCTATAATAAAAGTAATGAATACTGCATAGATGTTCAAGCAACTAGAGGCAGTAAGAAGTAGAGGTACATAAGTAGATAATAAAAAAAAGTGCCAGAACTTAGAGTAGTAAAAAAGGAATATAGCAAGCCTAAGCAAGAGTAAAATATCGAGTAGACTTAAGTAAGGTTTCTTCCCTCCAAGTAAGATTCATTTCCACCTTAGAAATTCTTCCAAGCAGATCCAATAGCTTTTGAGTACCTCGTATAGATAACAAGTTCCCCGAATAACGAAGAATACCCAAAAAGACAAAAGAAGCAAGAAACCAGGATTTGTCATAGAAGTTTCCAATAGATTAGAGATACCAAAAAGGACATAAAGATTCTAAACACCCAAACCCAGGCTCGTAAGCAAATAAAATGAAAGTTGTAAAGAAAGATGATTAGATGCTTTAATCAAGAAACCCGATAAAGATAATATCCCGATCTACCTAGATTCTAACATCTTAATGGTACCGGTTAAGAGAATAGTCTCGATAGATTATATCTCATATCAATCTCACATGAGTAATAGACTATACCAGGGCATAATATACCAGAAAAAGAACATCGACATCAGTTCAGATGTAAAATGCTTGTCATATCTGTTACTAGCATAGATAGAGACCGTACGAAAGCTCAGTACCCATAATGCTATATTCTGAGGCAGAGATAGCGAACCTCGAGATATGGTTCACCCAAGAAGGGGCCAATAAGGATTCTAAGGCTAGAAAAGAAAGAACACGATATACTCATAGATCAGACCAATGCTAGTAGAATTCTGTTTGAGTTTAACAGGACAGACCCATGAGATAATAGATACTCGGGAGTTAATAAGAGTACCAGTAGGAACAATAAGATTAAAAGACATAGCTGTAGCCTATAGTAAAAGCAGAGAGCAGAGATCTAAAAAGTAGCCCATGAGAAAGAACCAATAATAGCTTCGGCAGCACCGCCTAGAGCCATGAGATAGGATGTGGAAAAAGCAAAGAAGGATGCAAAAAGTAACAAAGTAGTTCGAAACAGATAGTAACATAGATAACATAGCTTAAAGATAATAACGAAAATGGAGACCTACGAATAATTGATAAAAGTTATGGAACGCTAAAAAGGGAGAAGTTGATGCAGATCTCAATAGAACAAACAATAACTCTTCTTCCCAGTAGCCCCAACTCCAGTAAGTGTATAGATATATAACCAGACATGCGAGCATGCATTCCCCCCAACTTATAGCCCAGTAAGGAGTTGAACAAGTAAATGAGAGTATCTGAGAGGATGGACAGATCATGAGACAATAAGATAGCCGAACCAAGAAAAAATATAACCTAGACAAGAATAATAAGATAGTAATATTTTATACCAGATAGAATGATTTGAATTCACGATATACCTAGCCAAATCTAGATTAAAGAACCTGCCCTATCGTAGAACGGTTAGACCTTAAGGAATGAAGGCTCTACGGAGTAAGGAATCAGAGTAGGCAACACAGATAATGACCTCGAAGTAAGATTTACGATTTATACAGAACTTCGCACCATACTAGATAGGAATATATTAGTAAAAGAAGAACACCCAAACCAAAAGATCAGTAGTGATAACATGACATGTATTAAAATATGGAATTTTCAGAGAAGTAGTGACTTAAAAGGTTCAAGGAACTGAGATAAGGAACAAATCGAAGTAATAGAGTAAAACTTCGGAATGAAGAATAACAAAGGGAGTAAGTAGGATTTAGAGAGAGCATGAGCCTTAAGAAGGTTCCCATTAAAAGATAGTGTGATCAATAGATGAAAAATAATCATGGGTAAAGTTAAAGGAGATAATTCAGACAGTTCCTAGTAGTAGTACCCTTAGTGTGGCAGCCCAACATCATTTGTGTAAATAAGAAAATACTAGGATTATAAAGGTGCAGCATGAGTAACTGCAGTACGTATAGTTAGTGAGACTACCACAACCGAAAAGACTTCAGGATCAACCCCATCCTCCCAACCCTCGTTAAATAATAGCAATTAAAGATGAACCTCGATGATTGTTCCGATGATATTTCCATAATCAAGTATCCAATAAAGTAAAGTAAGAGACATTTGAAAGATAATACTCCTCAGATAAGGAAACAGAGCTATTGATCGCAAGAGTTTCATGTATACAATATAACAGAAAAGATGATAAAGAGAACTTTAAGTAAAATATTTTAAAAGAAGAAAAGAACTTTGAGTAAAAGAGTTAAACGAGGAGCTATCTAATTAAAACGATGAAAAGAATGAGCATTAGTAAGTAAAGACAGAATACATAAGTAACATCATTAACCAGAAATTGAAGAAGAATGGCATCAGCATGATATATTATGGAATGCATAGCAGCGAGCCTTAGTCACTAACATGAGACCAAAATCCTATTAGATATAGATGGATAAGCAGATAACAAGTAAAGCTAATATGTTCCCCTTCGCAGCTCATCGTTATAAATAAGGTTTAAGATGACATGAAATAGATTTATTGAAGTATAACGTAAAGAACCAAGAAAACTAAGTATAAGGATATTGTAAAGATCATGACACATATGACAAAATAAGACTCTGAGGATGAGTGAAAATGGGATATCCTATAGTACAACCAGGTTAACAGAACAAGTCACTGTAAAAGATGACTGGTAATGAGAAACCATGAGGTCCTAAGCCCCACAACTAAGCAGAGATAGAAGAACTTGAAGGACGACGCCCATAGGTAGTTGGAGCTTAATGAAGAAGAAACATAGAGTAAATAAGATCGAATATGTGGCATTAAGGAAATACCTGGTAATGAGAAACTAAAGTCCAAATACCGTTATTGAGGATTAGTGATTCAACTTGGGTGGTGTGGGTACGATCATATTAGCACTTGTATACCAAATTTTGTTCAAACCTTACAGAACTAAGCATGTTTGAATAAGAGCAATAATGAAATGAGTAACCGTCTGGGGAGCCTTAAAAATAATAAATATTTAAGGAAAAGAACAAGATAAAGTGAAATGCAGTCGCAAGGTATTAGACAGAAAAGTAAGTCACTTAAGGCACCAGTTCGAGGAAAACCTAAGTTCAGATTTTGGAAATTGAATACTTCTGACACATTTTAAAGATGTTGCGAAGTATAGAATAAGAGAGAGATGAATTTATGGATGATAAGTTCAATGAAGGATTACACCTATGTATAGACAACATATATAATACGGACTTAGTTTCCACACAAGGAAAAAAAGTTGTTGAAGGGACTCCCAATAATTAAGTATCCAGCTGTAAAACTCGAATAGATTATATCATAATAAGAGATTTCCAAAAGTCATAATACTATATTCTCGAGTAGAATAGTAGGAATGAAGTAAAGAGGATAACAACAGTAGAAACCAGATGTCTTTAAACCAAGATGGACCTAAGAAGTTCAACATCATAAGAGATTCGGGGACGAATCCTATTTAAGGGGGGAGAATTTGTAACACCCCAGTAATCCCGATGAATACTAAGTTATAGATGGAATATTACATAATGTAAATCATGTTCAAGCATGTACGTGCTCATGAAATGATTTTTAAGACACTCAATAAATTCCTTGCAGCCTTTAGTATTTATGACATAACCTTTTCATACGATAATAGATTTTTATGAATTTTATATCGTCGGAAAGCTAAGACCGAGACCTACAACTTTCAAGTTGGATAGTTTTCCAACTTCGAAACAGAAATAAGTAAACAATCGATATTTCCATAACTATTATAGTGAAATTCGAGAATAGCTTGGATCTTGGTGATGTGGCACAATCCTAGCCACTCAATTCATTACAAAAATCAGCCCTTTTGCTTATAAATAGAACACTATAAATCTATCCCTTTCTAAGCTAAAAACGTGAGCAATCTGTGGAGGGTTCTCCTAATTTTCTTCTTCTTTCTCAAGCAAACTTTGAAAGTAACAAGTGATGATCTTAAGCTCATTTCTCATGCAAACTTGTTGGCAGGAACTGTAATTTCCTTCGGCGAAACAAAATAATGCCAGCCAAATTCCAAATCTATGAGTGGACCATTTTCTCAAGTGATATTTACTTATATTTTTGAATTGAAACTTACTTTTCCGTATATAGGGTGCTAGCCAAGTTTATTTATAGATTTTTTATGAATAAGAATGTTTTAAGAAATGTTTTAGAAAGATTGATAAAAAAAAGCATGATTTCTTTGATTTTCGGGGGCATGAAGGGAAAACTCACCTCTGTTGTAACTTGGTACAGCTACTGGAATTGACAGATTCAGTACGTGTGCACACATAGTTAAGGACTTGGGATGACAGATGCCCCTAGATCCTAGATTAAGGGCTAGGGGGCGGGGAGATGTAACGTCCATAGACCCCAGATTCAGAGTCAGAAGAGTAGCATAGATTCACACCATGTCTCCAGTTCAGTGGCTGGGGGACGGCGAGACGTAACATGCCCAAGACCACTAGTTTAGACGTATGGGAGGACGGAAAGACGTAACGGCTTCATACGTCTAGATTTACTGAGACATATTTATAAAGATAGATTTTCAGAAAAAAATATTTTTTCTAAGTTATGATTTCCAGAAATGATAAGTTTTATGAAATATTTTTCAAGAGAATTTAGTTTTACAGAATATATCACAGTTTTAAAGAAATAAATGTTTTTAGAAAGGTTTTTCAGAAAATGATCTGTTTACATAAAAGAAAGAGTTTTGAGAAAAGTCAACTTTCTTGAGAGATTTCAGTTTTAGAACAATAAATTTCATAAAGTATTTTAGTTTTCATTTTCAACTGTCCACCCACTAGGTCGTTCAAATGATCTAACCCTCTACTACCTGTTTCTCTATTTTATAGGCACAGTTGGAGGACAAGCTCGAAAGGATGGATACCGATGGCAGTCACTAGGGTGTTGAGTCCATAAGGTCGAGTACAGTGGTACAGTTTAGTCAGAGTCAAAGGAAGTCGTGTATCAGTTATATATAGTAAAGTTTGTGTGTGTAAGAGTTAAGAACGTCTATGTCAGGATTGTAAAGTGTAATGCACTGAGTACACAGTTATGGTTATTTGTTATGTATTCCATATTATTGAGTTTGGCAATGGTCCATGTGCATAAGTATATGTTTGAGATAATATTAGAAGTGTTGATCATAGTCAGAATGTCAGAGGCTCATGAGGATAGGTTGGCCTATTCCCTGCCGATAGAAACTCCTAGAGGGGGATGTCACAGTTGTAATTTCATAAATATCTCTACCATTGAAGGATATTTTGGTAATTATAAATATGTAATAATAGTTATATTTGTCTTGAGTTAAATGGATTAAATCAAAGTGGTAGAAAATGAGCTAATCAATTTGATAGATTTTTTTCTTTATTTAATTGGATTAAATCAAAGTGGTAGACAAAGGTGATTAGTCGCACTTAATTATACATATTTGGAGAAAATGGATTAAGCCCACAAAAATTTGATTCGAACTTTTATTAATTAAAAATTTCATAAGCTTCACTATAAAAGCCAAGCTTGAGCAAGTTTTTAAGTAAGCAAGCATTAAGGCAAAACATAAGAAAAATAAGCCTAAAGAAGTGTTTTGAGAAGCTTTGGAAGTTCTCTATATTTTTCAACACATATGAGAAGATTAGTTCTTTGGTTCAAGCTTACTAGATAAGCTTGATTATTTATAATAAGCTATGTTTTTGAATTTGATACATAATAATATAGCTTGAAGTTGAAATTAGGCTAATCAATTTGTGTATAGATGCTTTGGAAGCATAAACACAATATGCTTGTAATTGGGTCAAATAAGTTGATGATTAGAGTTTGGAACTCTAGATGAAAGCTTGGATCTATGGCTACCATTCTAGAATCACTTGACCACCTTTGAGTGACTTAGAATTGTTCAAGGGTTACTTCATTGTGGGATTCTAATTTGGTTTGTGTTTTGGATTAAAAATTTACGTATGTACGTATTTAGAATAAATTTATGTTTTTGTAAAAATATTTGATATTTTGAAAAACATGATTTTGTTCTATAACATGTGTTGATGTTAAAACTTTATTTTGGGTGTTTGGAAGTGTTTAGGGAATGTTAGAAATATATTGGGTTAAACAACACAAATATTAGCTCTTATTCTAGAATGAGAGCTGATACTTAAAGCAAAAAAAAAAAAAACAAAATCAGTACAGTTCACGATCACAGTGCGCGCGTGCATTGTTCACGAGCACTATATTTGAACAGTTGATGAAATTTGTTTACTTTCGTTTTTAAGCTTTTGGACTCTGATTTGGCCCCCAATGTTTTCCTATGCACTTGTAATAGAATATAGTATTCCATTAAATTATTTAAAAATACATCCATTCTTGATATCTATGGGTTAGACCCACTTCCGCTGCTTGAGGTACCGATCTGACCGCCCCAATAAAATCAAATTAATAGGATTATTTATTTTAATGGTTTAAAAATTAGAAATTCAAATATTATATATATGAGCTTTATAAGTGCATTATATTATCTCTTAGTATATGAGATGGAAACCTGGACATAAATTCTATAGTCGATTCTGAATGGACGGTAGTATGGTCTGCACTCAAGACACAATTCCACGTACCATTGGAATTTATAAGACGCTTATATTAATTAAATAGTTTAATTAAAAAAATTATCCCTTATTTGAATTTCTAATTTTAAACTTGTTAGTGAGCTAAAATTTTAAGAGTTAAAATTAATTAGGTCACTAAAGTAAACTTAATTAATTTTGTTTAATTAAGTAAAATATTATCTCGGTCTAATAAGAATTATTGAATAAAATTTTAAGGTTAAAATTTGATATATCACTAATTTTACACTATTATAAAGTCATGTTTTAGCCGCGCATAAACTTGTAGACACTAGTGAATTAAAATATAAGATATTTTAAGTAAAAACCTTCAATTTTAAAATAGTGAGTGCGGGAGGGATATACAACAATATATCCCGCGATCTCTATTGTTAATCCGAAAACATGAGATTCAAGAGGCGTCTGGAGACAATTTTGTTTTCGTCCCTATAGAGATGGTGTCCATTTTTGGGTCTATATCAAGTTTGGATTCTGAGGGGAAATGAATTATAGATTTATCTGGTGAACTGACCTACCCTACGACGACACTTCACTAGTTAAGCCCAAGAGTTTCGAAACAACGGACTACACTCACAAAGAAATGATTAATTATTAATTGAAATCCCTTGATCAAATCAAATGGTGGCTGATTAATATAGGAATAAGAGTTATTCCCGCATATATTAATCAATTGAGATTTTCTCGATCTATCATGCAAATAATATACCTACCCTACGGTGGCATTTATTTGTGGGATGATAGATTTCGGTGGCATAGTAATTTTTTTTGGTTAATAATTCATTAGACATGGTACATGCATCATGTTTAATTTTATGCTTAAATATTTTTGATGATTTTGATATGTGATGAATAAATATTAAAATGCATTCTTGTTTTATTTTCAGCCATGGATTCTCCAATCATTTCAAATCTCTCAAATAATAAATTAACAGGAGAAAATTATGTAAAATGGAAAAGTAACATGACCGTCATCTTGGTCAGTGAAGACCTTAAGTTTTTTCTGACAGAGGAATGTCCGCCCGAGCCGACCAGAAATTATGGTCAAGCTGTGTGTGTGTTGGACAGTTATGACCCATAGCGTCACTATTGTACATATCATGGTGTTGTCGTACAAATTAACTATGTGACAAAGGAAATTGCTCTCTTATCATTTGTGATGAGATCACCTAGATGTATAAATGATAGGAGGTCCTTATGATTAGTTCCTGGATTGAGATGATATGAGACAGTATCAGTCCACGAAGGATTAATCGTTAAATATCCCTAGTCCTAGTATTATCGAGACTGGACATTGATAATGCGAAATAGACTAGTATCGCACTTGTGCGCGTTGTGGGAGCACAACAACATAGTTCTCATATATTTAAGTATTGGATACGTATGCAAGTGTGTTAGGAGGTTGTGTTTACCGATGGTACGGAAACAGCTTCGCTCTGGATAGACCCCTCGGAATTCCATTGGTAGTATGACTATGTGTCTATGAAAGTCCGATATCAGGGTAGATGTATTTGGTCTTAACCTAAGACTTGCACCGTTAATACTTGCGACAATCAATATGCTTTGGTTTTGGTCGTACAGGGCTTTAATCGGTTTTGTGTATGCCTCTGCTGGGTATATTGAGAATCGTAGTGTATTGGGTGTGATGTCAAGACGGAAGTATCACTCCAGTCATAGTGGAGATGATGTCATGTAGGATACGGAACTAGTGCTCTTAAGTAATACAGTCATTGAGATGATATGACTAGGTCATGTTCATCAGATTATAGAGACTAGTTACCAGACATCCGACATGTGCTTCATACGGGGTAGACACAATCCAACCCCAGGCCTAGCACGTGACATTCGATACTGGATCGCAATACGCAATACTACGTATACTACGCCTGACATAGATTATATATTCCAGTAAGAATATTTCTGGAGAATTGGGTAGGCACGATGCTTTGCTAGAAGCCAATCATGTCTTGTAAAATCGGTAAGCACGTGGTACGAGGTACGCACGTATTCGGATAATCCGATGACCGTATTTACTGCCAACATATCCAGGGATCTCTTGGGTCGCTTCCCAAAGATTCACCGATGACAATTGATTTAAATTAGAATTAATCTGGGATTAATTAAGAGAGAGAATTAATCTGGGATTAATTAAGATGAAGAAAATTAATTTGGGATTAATTGAGGTATTATTTAATCTGGGATTAAATGTGTTCGGAAGAGAGAGAACGCGATTAATTTGGAATTTATCTGTAGAATAAATTTAATAGTTAAATTTGATTTTTCTATTTAATTTATTCGTATGGGCTAAAATTAATATATCGGATATATTAATATGAATTGGATTTCATTACGAAATTAAAGTCGGACTTTAATATGAACGAACAAATTAATTTAGAATTAATTCGTAAACGATATTCGTAATATATTTGCGAGGCATCGTTATTTAATTAAATTAGATTTAATTATTTAGCGACGAAAGTTCGTTTAATCGGATTAAACGGATCCGAACCGCGGTAAATGTTCGTAGAGACATTTTGAATTTTGAATTCAAAATGGTGGGGACCACTTCACACATATCACGCATGTGAAGTGGTGGTTGGAAAGTGGTTGGCATTTATGCCAAAACCACTTACTTTCCAACTACTTGGTTTAGGTGAAACCAAATTACCCCAACTACATGCTTTTGGGTAAAAGGGTAAAACCTTTTAACAAAAGCAAAAAGCCTTCTCTCTCTCTTCACACTACACACTTGTAACACATTTTGGAAATGAAAAACCCTAAAAATCCTCTCCATGGGCGTGAGCCTCCTTCCTTCTTCTCTTTGATTTTGTGGCAAAATCAACAAAGCTAGCACTTGGAGAAATCAACTAAGGTGATTGGGAAACAACTGCAAGAGTTGGAATCATCACTTAAAGCTTGGATCTTGGAGATCTCTTCTCAAACTTTTAAAGCTCAAATTCGTTCATTGTAAGTATATTCCGCAACTTATTTTTAATTTATGAACACCTTTACATGCTTATTAGATCATTGGCATGTTCTAATAACAATAACAATGGTATCAGAGCCAATTTTAAGCATGAAAATTTTAGGGTTCATGAGACTAAAATTTGGGGCTTTTGTGTTTTGAGCATGATTTCTTCAAATTGATGCTTTGAGCATGCTTAGATTATGTTAACTTAGAGTTGTGCATGATTAGATTTGAGATAAATTGATTGGTGACCGGCGTAAACACACACGTATAACGCAAGCGCACTTATCGTTCAAGTAGTATAAAAATATCGATCCCACGAGGACTTAATTCCTACTGTTGTTATTAATTGTTGAATCTATTTATTTACAAATATATAATTAAATGGAGAAGAGAATGATTGTTTGATTGGTTGAATGTGGTTTTACAAAATAAATAAATAAAAAGACAAAAGAAAATACTAAGGAAAATAACAAAAGACATAAAGATCTAGGGTCGTGAATCATTCTAATATCATTTAAAAGATGAAGTGGTTATTTTATGTTTGTGTAATAAATCAGTTTACTAACCTGAAACACTAAATTATGCAAAAGCCTCTGTCGATGGTCAGACGCAAATACCCAGTTTAACCCAATTGAACCATATGTCTATGTCAACCAAATTATCTGGATTCATTAAGTTTAAGTTCCAATTATGGCTACCCTCACCCGACAGGTATATTCCTATCCTGTAAGGAAATCTATTAAAGGGTTATCTATCCTCAAGGAAGATCGTGGGCTATTAAGTCTAAGGCTGAAACCTAAAATCCCTATGTCTAGTTCATTTTAGATTTACCACATCAATCTTATTGGTGATCAGACAACAAGAAGCATTAAGCTTAAGACTTAATAAGGAAACCTTTAAATTACCCAAACTATAAAATAACCCTTATAAACCGGTGATATTAGAATTCATCACAAACCCAGATAACTAACACATAACTAGGGCTAGTAACAACTTAAAAGTAAAAGACATAAAGTAAAAATACTGAAAAGTAAAAGACATAAAGTAAAACTGAAAAGTAAAATAAAATAAAATGCTAAGGTAAAAGGAATTACTTTTACTACTACTAATTTAGATATCTCCCATAAAATAATATATAAACTTGTGATTCTTTCTCCAACCAGCCATATAGGCGGTAACCTGATTAAGTCAAATTAAGTCCAACCAGCCATAAAGGCGGAACCAAAATTAAATTGCCAACCGACCAATCTGGCGGTATCCTTTATTAGTCAGGTTTAAACCAGATTAAAATGAATTACCAACCGACCAATCTGGCGGTATCCTTTTTAAGTCAATATTTTAAATAGTGAATATATTATTTTTAAGGGAGATTAATCTAAATAGTAACAGTAAAAGAATTACCTTTCACCCTAGTTGGGGAAGTTACCTCCTCATGGTAAATAGTAAAAACTGTAAAAAGTAAAAAGTAAAAATTAAATTACTATTATTACAAAACGTAATTAAAATTATTTACAAAACTAAAAACTAAAAATAAAAAAAACTAAAAAAACTAAAGAATCTAGAGAGAGAAACTCTCTCTTTAGAAGGAATTGAAGAGAGAGGAAGGTGCAATGAATTCTGAAATCTCGAGCTCAATTTATAGGCCTCGGTAGGATTTAGCGTCGCGACGCCAGGTCCTCAGCGTCGCGACGCCAGATTTGTCGACGTGGCACGCTCTGATTCGCTGGTTTGAAGATTCTGGATAAGATGATAAGGTGACACGTGGCAGAGTGGTTGGGCTTCAATTATTGTGACACGTGGCGGCTTCTGATTGGTCGCTGAGATTCTTATCCGCCACGTGTCAGATAAGGATAGGATACTCAATTATTGATGCTGACGTGGCGCTGACGTGGCGATGACGTGGCAACACGTGGGAAAGAGACTATCGGCACCATAGAATTGCGACACGTGTCACTTCCTGATTGGCTGATGATGTGGCACGACACGTGGCAATTTGACTTGTTGACTTGCTGACGTGGCTGATGACATGGTGGTGACTTGGCGACGACGTGGCGACACGTGGCGATGATGACTGTCGGCACCGTAGGATGCTGACACGTGGCACGGCGCACGTTAGCATATCGGCTGTGATGGTGACACGTGGCACGGCGCATTTTAGCAAAGTCAAACTTTTCTCAGATTCTGATTTGTGGACCCGGCGCACGTTAGCACTGTTCGGCGCATTTTAGACGTCGCGACGCTAAACTCTTGGCGTCGCGACGCGCTTAAGACCAAAATATCCCTGTTGACGTATTTTTGTCCGTTTTTGCCCCAAATTGCCTCCAATGCTTTCCAAACTTTATTTTATCTACAAAATAACATAAAATACATCAAAACGTTCACAAAACTCAAGAAACTATACAAAATATTAGGTCAAATGAGTGGGAATAAGTGATATAAATACCACTCATCAATTGGATCAAAATCTACAAAAATCTTAGCATGGCCGAATTCACTGTGCAGTGGACTGCATGTTTTTTAATTTTTTGTAACATGAAATGATGTGTTTAAATGCATGTTTAAATGTTGATTGTTGGTTTTATTGGATTAGAATCAAAGTCAATAAAGTTTATGTTAAAATCAAAGAGCATGTTGAGCATGAAATGATGAATTCAGGATTCAATTTGTGTTGAGCATGACATGATGTGTTTTTGCTTCAATTTGTGTTGAGCATGAATTGATGGATTAAGCATGATTAATTAAGTTAATTGGTATTTTGGAAATATTGAGTTTAATTAATTAATCATGGATAATACACTTTAATTAAAATAATTGTGATATTTGGAATATTATAATTATGTTAATAAGCCTTTAATTATGAATTGGGTTAAAAATGTGTATTTGGGCTTAAAGGGCTTGGTTTGACTAAATTTGGTTTTGGACTTTTGGATTGGATCCAATTGGGCCCAAAACCAATTCCATAAAGTCCAAATATATCATTTGACCCTTTAAAGAATTTAATTGGGCCTAATGGGCCTAAATTGATTTGTTGGCAATAGGGTGATTCCTATTGGGCCTTGGCATTTTGGGTTTGATCCATTATGGCCAAAGCCCATGCCTTAAGAATCAATTAAAAGCTCATTGGACTTTAATTGAAATGACTTTGGATGTTATTGGGCCTTTGAGACCCATTAAGATTGAATTTGGAATCCAAGTCTTTAAGGCTTATAAGTAAGTGTAAATATTTAATTTGGAATTAAATTTGGAATTAGTATTGAATACAAATAAATTGGATTTAAAGTTGTAGTTCGATATAATTCAAGAATACGTACTTTAAGTATTTATTCTTAAACGAGTTGGACTCGTGCAAATCAAATCGTCGTTTGAACATTGGATGGTCATTAATTCATAGACTAATTAATTGGATTGATTGATTGAATAACATGATTTGTATGAATACATGAATGTGCTGTATGAATAATGTATATCAGATGGATATTAGAAGGGCGTGGGCAATTTTGGAAATTGTAATAAATTTAGAATTTATTTAAATTGGACCTGCGTGTCCAGCCTTTTATCTCCTTATTCTTTGTATTTCTCTTCTCACCATTCCCCTCAATGTAAATGAGGTTTCTTTATTATATTTTGTAATAGGGTAGAATTAGAATAGTTCTAGCCGGGAAGAGGAAATGGAGTGATTTGTTCTAGGAACAATTTGTGACATATCCATCTGTATATCATTATTAATTTATTTATTTATACGCGCTTTATTATGTATTTAGAATGCATGTTTAAGGGTGTATGATGATGAGACCTTAACAAAGATAATAAATTGGTTGCCAATTTGCACGAGAAAAACCCTCAAAATATATTAAGCGTTTTTCCTTCCGTTGAGTGATTCTTTCTCAAGATCCAAAGTTGGCATTGGTTTGTTGGCCAAAGTCAAGACCTTTGTCAATTGCGGATGTGTTTGAATCATGAGAGTTTTGTTCCATATCGGTGTCTTGTCCAAGTCGTGATTTGTTGGCCAAAGTCAAGATCACTTCTTGTCCATCGACATTGATTACGAAGCTTTCCATGTCAATGGGTTCCGCTTAACTGGGATCATTAAGTTTGTTGTGCCAAAGCCAAGGCTTAGTTGATTCAGAGGAAAAAGGTTAGGCAATATATTGGATATATTGGCATATATAAGATATATGTTTCAGACTTGGATGTCCACCTACTGGATCTAGGAATTGGATGGGATCCAATTGATCTTAGAGATCTACCTAGTTAAGTATCATACAATTTGTTGGCCAAAGTCAAGATTGTGTGTTATTTAACGGGATCCTAGCCCACTAGGAAACTAGGTTTCCCGAGTACTCCATAGAGGGTTAGAGGCTCGGCGAAAATTAGTGGGAGGCAAGTATTAGATTTGCAATATTCGTTTAGTTACTTGCCATACGCGCTCAATCAAATATCATTCGTCAAATAAATTATATATTAGTTGGACTAATATTTATTATTGTTTTAATTAAACAGTTGGACTGTATCCAAACTACTTCATTTATAGTTGATTATATAATTAGATTATAGTAATCAATATATATTTGAATTTTACCCCTCATTTATAATTGATTATATAATTGGATTATAATAATCAATATATTTGGATTTTACCGATCATTTATAATGATTATATAATTGGATTATAGTAATCAATATATATTTGATTTTAACCAATAAAATTGTAATTAGTTATATAGTTAGACTATAGTAATCATTACATTAGATTGTACCCGAAATCGTTGATTTAATAGTTGGACTATTAGAATCAAGATTAAACTAAAAGATTAGTGTTTAAAACATAATCCTAGGGAAAATGTGTTTTAAACGACTTTAATTTTCAAATTGGGAATAAAATTTCAGGATGGTCCTGGAAACTAATAAGTTACTTTATTTGATAAAATAACATATTAGGCCTAAGCCCAGAGTTAAACAAATAGTAGAGCATGATCTTTGGAAGATTCATGTGATGATAACTTTAGTGCTTAATCCATTATACTTGTCAAAAGGACTCATTATTTTCTTAATCAGAACTAAGGATTAGATCCTTAAAGTATGATAAAGAAATTAAAGGATCTTCATAGATCTATTCTTAGATCTTAGAAGTATTAAATTGCAATAATTAACTCTTGGAGAGTTGATGGCTATGCTCACGGAGCCAAAGACAAAGTTTGCAATTGGGCAAGAAGCGCAAGGCGCATCTTACTTCGATATTCTAGAAACCCAAGGCTTGGCCAAAGGCTTCTGGAATGTTGAAATGGGCAAAGGCAAAATCATTATAATCTTCTAGGAAGATAAATGACATATCCCAAAATGTCTGTCTAAATTGTGGCAAACGGAGTCATTGAAGCGTGACTGCCGTATGGACAAAGCAGACATAAAGAAATTAAAGACGAGCAAGGCTCTAACTTCAAATATGTTTGTCATAAAAGTGTACACTACTAGTATTAAAATTGGATTTTAAATACTAAGTGCGATACATAAATATTCATTGATGTGCAGAATCTGCTATGAGCATGATACTGACTTCAATTGAGATTAATCTGCGAATCGGAAATGGGACGAAAGTCGCTGTTTTACCATAGATGCCTAAGTTTAGGAACTACCCTTCGGGTGTGTACTTAAATTAGGAAACTATTGTAATGTAACTAGTTTGACTAGAGATATTATCTCTATATCGAGTACAACTCGTTGCGAGTATACCTTTATATTCTAGAACACTAAAGTGTTTTATTTTATAAAGATGATATTGAGATAAACACATTATATGTGAATAACAGTATTTATATTTTGAATATAAATAAATCTCAAACATATAACATGACAAACAAATAGCTCAAACTGATTTGATCAGATGAGACTTATTTATGGCAGTGTTGTCTGGGACACAATTAAACAAGACTCGTATATCCACACTTTTGAAGAGTGGATACTAGGACGGATTTGATTCCATTCAAATGAATTTTACGAATCTAGTTTATTGGGCAAAGTGCCTAAAACACCTTTACTAGGTAAAAGTATAAGTGCCACTGATCTATTAACCCTTGTTCATAGTGACGTAAGTGGGCCCATGTCTAGCTAGGCTAGAGGTGGATATGAATATTTCGTGACCTTTACGGATGTGGCATCGCGTTATGGTTGTGTTTCTTGTAAAGAACACAAATCGGAAACTTTTAGAGTTTCGACACGAAATAGACGAACAGATCGGCTAAAGTATTAAAACATCACGGTTTGACCATGATGAAAATACTTAAGCAATAAGTTTTTCATATACTTGAAAGAGTATAGTATTCTTTCAATGAGGACTCCTCCCGGAACACGTCAATTTGACGGTGTGTCCGAACGAAGAAATCAAATTTTGTTGGACATGATAAGGTTAATCATGAGTCACTCTGAGCTACCATTTTCCTTCAAAAGGGATAAGCATTAACAGTGCAATACTTATTTTGAATAAGGTTCCATAAAAATCTGTTTGACAGATTTCATATTAGATATGAACAGGAAAGAAACTGGGCTTTCTCACTCCTGATGATTTGGGAATGCTAGGCATACGTTTGGATGATACCAAACTAGAACCCAAATTGGATAAGTTTCTAATGTAATTGGTTATCCTAAGGAAACCAAAGTGTAGTACTTATACAACTCACTAGAGAAAAATGTAATTGTTTCCTAAGAGGAATACCGATATGCAGTGGTAAGTGGGAGGATAGTAAAACTCGATAACAAATCGGGGTTATATTGCTCAAGGCACCAAGTCCTTAGTGGAACACAAACAGTTCATCAAGGATGAAGCTATACCAATAATATTCGAATACACAAGAACAACGTAGGTGGAGAGAGTCAGAAAA
Organism: Zanthoxylum bungeanum; assembly: GCA_019454045.1. Taxonomy (NCBI): domain Eukaryota; kingdom Viridiplantae; phylum Streptophyta; class Magnoliopsida; order Sapindales; family Rutaceae; genus Zanthoxylum; species Zanthoxylum bungeanum. The sequence goes on along the minus strand of SKCR01042020.1, from coordinate 2,927 downwards.
CAACCTGGGGTATGAGTTTCTGATCTCACCTCATAAAGATGTCAATCTTATTGAGGAATACGAACTGACTACGTATGAGGAAGTGATACAAGGTATCGACTCCCTATTATGGCAAAGTGCCATGAGTCCGAAATGGATTCCATGTATAACAACTATGTTTGGACACTAGTTGTTGTACCGCAAGGCATTGTGCCTATTGGTACTATATAAGTCTTCAAGGAAGACATACATGGATGACAACATACCAACGTACTAAGCTAGGCTTGTAGCGAAAAGGTATTGTTATCAACATTGTGTCGATTACAACGAAACCTTTTACCTATTGCCATGGATAAATCCATTTGGATAATGCTTGCTGATGCTGCATGTTTCATTCATGAAATATGGCAGCTGAACGTCAAAATCACTTTCATTAAACAGAAACCTTTTTGGAGGATGTTTATAATATCCTGGCGGTTTTGTCGTACCAAAACTAGCAAACAAGGTTTGCAGGTTATTCGATCCATAGAGGGATTAAAGTAAGCATTACGTTCTTGGAACTAACGTTTTGATAATGGTGTATGACTTAATTCAAAACGAAATGATTCTTGTGTATATAAGGAGGTTAGTGGGAGCGCACTGACAATGATGTCCTAATTAATGATGATATGTCATTTCTTGGAAATGATATTCCCATATTACGATCGGTGAAAGCTTGGCTTTCATTAAAATTCTCCGTAGAATTCTTGGGAGTAACAACCTTTATTCTAGGAATAAAGATCTACTGAGTTAGATCTACAGGTTATTGACACTCTGCGAGAACTCGTACATTGAAAAATGTACGCAACCTGGTGTCTCATATGCTTTGAGCATATGGATTCACAAACAGGTCAATCCAAGTGATAGTCACTGGATTGATATTAAGAACATCCGTTAGTATCTTATAGAACTAAGGATGATGTCTTAAACTATGGAGAATGAGAACTTGAAGTGACTGGGATCACTGCTGTAAGTTTTCTAACCGATAAAAACAACGGTACAATACATTTTGAATAACGGAACAGTGAGCTGGAAATCTTCCAAGCAAGATATTGTTACCGAATAAACAACAAATGCGGGTCATTGCTGCGACTGAGGCAGCAATAGAAGCCATCTGGGTCATTAACAAATCTAATTAGATTAGATATAGTTCTGTTAGCAGCTGAGCTAAGCTACAGCGCAACTAAAGAATTAATGGTCTAATCAACGATGCAGATATATACTTTGACTATTCATCTGATTCGTTCGGATCATACATCGTGGCGATGTGATGATCGAATAAATTGCATCAGACGATAATCATACAAATCCGCTGACGAAAGCCTTTCCTCAGCAGTTTGAGTGAACCGTACATAGTTCGGGTGTATGACACTCGAGTGACTGGCTAAAGGCCAAGTGGGAGATTGTTGGACAGTTATGACCCATAGCGTCACTATTTGTACATATCATGGTGTTTTCATACAAATTAACTATGTGACAAAGGAAATTGCTCTCTTATCATTTGTGATGAGATCACCTAGATCTATAAATGATAGGAGGTCCTTATGATTAGTTCCTGGATTGAGATGATATGAGACAGTATCAGTCCACGAAGGATTAATCGTTAAATATCCCTAGTCGTAGTATTATCGAGACTGGACATCGATAATGCGGAATAGACTAGTATCGCACTTGTGCGCGTTGTGGGAGCACAACGGCATAGTTCTCATATATTTAAGTATTGGATACTTATGCAAGTGTGTGAGGAGGTTGTGTTTACCGATGGTATGGAAACAGCTTCGCTCTGGATCGACCCCTCGGAATTCCATTGGTAGTATGACTATGTGTCTATGGAAGTCCGATATCAGGGTAGGTGTATTTGGTCTTAACCTGAGACTTGCACCGCTAATACTTGTGACAATCAATATGCTTTGGTTTTGGTCATCCAGGGCTTTAACCGGTTCTGTGTACGCCTCTACTGGGTATATTGAGAATCGTAGTGTATTGGGTGTGATGTCAAGACGGAAGTATCACTCCAGTCATAGTGGAGATGATGTCACGTAGGATATGGAACTAGTGCTCTTAAGTACTGCAGTCATTGAGATGATATGACTAGGTCATGTTCATCTGATTATAGAGACTAGTTACCAGACATCCAACATGTGCTTCGTACGGGGCAAACACAATCCAGCCCCAGGCCTAGCACGTGACATTCGATACTGGATCGCAATACGCAATACTACGTATACTACGCCTGACATAGATTATATATTCCAGTAAGAATATTTCTGGAGAATTGGGTAGGCACGGTGCTTTGCTAGAAGCCAACCATGTCTTGTAAAATCGGTAAGCACGTGGTACGAGGTACGCACGTATTCGGATAATCCGATGACCGTATTTACTGCCAACATATCCAGGGATCTCTTGGGTCGCTTCCCAAAGATTCACCGATGACAGTTGATTTAAATTAGAATTAATCTGGGATTAATTAAGAGAGAGAATTAATCTGGGATTAATTAGATGAAGAAAATTAATCTGGGATTAATTGAGGTATTATTTAATCTGGGATTAAATGTGTTCGGAAGAGAGAGAACGCGATTAATTTGGAATTAATCGGTAGAATAAATTTAATAGTTAAATTTGATTTTTCTATTTAATTTATTCGTATGGGCTAAAATTAATATATCGGATATATTAATATGAATTGGATTTCATTACGAAATTAAAGTCGGACTTTTATATGAACGAACGAATTAATTTAGAATTAATTCGTAAACGATATTCGTAATATATTTGCGAGGTATCGTTATTTAATTAAATTAGATTTAATTATTTAGCGATGAAAGTTCGTTTAATCGGATTAAACGGATCCGAGCCGCGGAAAATGTTCGTAGAGACATTTTGAATTTTGAATTCAAAATGGTGCCCAC
>SKCR01042019.1:0-58676 GCA_019454045.1 Zanthoxylum bungeanum | reverse complement strand
GATGTTGATGGAATGATTTTAGTGGATTTTCTCTACCATTCCCACTCAAAGGTTGAGTGATAAAAAGATTTTTTTTTTTGAAAGTTTTCTAGTTTTTGACACAACTTTGAGAGAGGTAGAGAGAAATACAAAAACACTTAGAATTTTTCTTCAATAGTTGAGAGAAAATTCTTATTCTCAATTGTTGAGATTTGAAAGGAAAAACAAGAGTGAACAAGATACTTGATCTTCTTCATCTCATTTTTCTTAAAGCCAAAAGAATTTGTGACAATATAATTTCTCTAAATAGTTTAGAGTTTGATACTTCTCTAAATAGTTTAGAGGTTGATCTTTGTGAGTGAAGCCCACACTTCGGTTTGTTGGTTTCGAGATATAGCTCGGAAGATTGGGTGGTTGATTCTACGGTAGAATCTCAAAGGAAATTCATCAAGAGTTCAGTAGAGTTCGACTTCAACAAAGGAGAAGGCAGAGAAAATTTTAAAGATCCGGTGCCACTACATAGCCATTTCCGCTGCGCTAAGGAAAGCCGTTTCCAACACCTCTATCATCAAACTGTCTATCCCTCCTATCATTCCTCCTATCAAACCTCCTATTAGGCCTCCTATCATGCCTAGGCTGAAATCTCTCCTCCACATCATCAAAACCATCAGGATCATCAAACTCATTTTCAGCTTCCTCTTCATCTGGTGGTACATACTGTGGTGGTACTCGGCGAGGTGGCACATTGTGAGGTGGTGGTACATTCTGAGGTGGTGGTACTCTGGGACCGCTACCAGTTTGAATACTCTCTACACTCTTGGACAATCTCTCCAAAGCAGTATTCATGTTCTCCATCATATCTGTAAATTTTCTATCCAAAGCCTCAAGCTTTTCATCAATAGTTAGATCTGCCATCTCAACACTAAACAAACAGATTAGAAAAACAAGAAAGTAAAGCAAATATGTAAATCCTCACAATCTCACGTGTTTACACTCGAATGATATCACTCAACTCGTGTTTGCACTCTATTGGCTTTTACCCGATACTGTGCTCACAATCACTGCCTTTTACCACTCTTGAGTTCTTCCTCAATTCAAATATGAATCACACTCAATCCAAGAATACAAAACCAAGCGTAGTCCTCAAGCTAGCATGGAACACAATGAACCCAATAATATATATATAGGGCAGGTGGAAACGAAATGTGAACAGGAATAGCAAGACGAAGACTCAATCAATAATACTTAAACTAGAGTATTTGTAATAAAGAAGTGAACAATTAGCACAATGGAAAAAAAATAAGCATGCAAATTCACGGTCGTATGCAATTTCGGGAGAAAATTTGGCACCGCTATAGAAATTTTGATGGAATACCCTCCACGGGCACCTAAATGATAATATGGAACAAACTAGGTTCAACCAAAATTTTTTTTTTTTTTTTTTTTTCTGCTCAAGTGATCACTATCGCTCAAGTCCCTTTTTTTTTTTTTTGATAACTGTAACATCCCGCCTAAGCCAGGATGCTACCGGCAGGAGACAGGCAAATCCTGACTCCATAAGCCTCTAACTGTGACGAAATTTCGGCATGATGTATTCGTAACATCATGTAACCTGGCCTACAGCCAGCATCCATTTACAACATGAAAATAAAATCTCGGCCTCAGGCCGGTCGGTATCTCAACATCAATGCAATCTAAGGGCCCATCTAATATGTAATGCAGACATATAAACCACATACCCTCAGGACTCCATGCCCGAAAACGCGTATATACAAAAACTTTTACAACTTAAACTTATAAACACTCGACTCTTATACTCCCAAGACCTGGTGACTAACTGACTGCAACGCTGCTATCCGGCTGCTCTGCAACTCTGAAATCCATAGCTGACCGTTCAGGTCGGCAACCTGCAAAACTCAAATACTGTTGTGGTGTGAGTCATTAGACTTAGTAAGTAACTATGCTCGTTCCTTGAGCGCCAAACACATGCAAAGTCTGAATTCTATTTTTTTGTATTACCCTAGGCTTTCTATGTTTCCATGTAATATTTACAAAGGTTGTGTCACTATATAATTTTTATCCCTTTACAAACATATTACTTGCTACTGATCCTTTTGTCTGATCATACGCGTACATACCTTAAATTATGTTTACTGTTTACTTCTTAAACATTTTTAACATAACATCAAGTTTCTCTATTCCTATTTACTGTATCAAGTATCATTTACTGTGTCAATTCCCACTGTAATAGTTACTCTGATATTTTTCCACTTTTCTATATACTTGTTTCTAATCTAGTTCTGACTTTTATTATAACTATCTTTCTTTGATATCATTGAAATATCATCAAATCAGTTTATTAAAATATTCTTTCTATTAAACATCCAACAGATTAAAATCAGCCATATAAACATGTATATAAAACCATATGATCATACGCCAATATCTTAACAATTGTTCCTACCATGTGAACGTATAATACACATAGGCTTTAATCACAAATATATATATGTAATCATGCTATCATGCTTCAATGTTAACTATATGCATCTCAGATGAATTTCTAACCTATATAATTCATATGCACGTCGTGTATACTATATAAAACTGTAACATGCTATGCTTTTAGAAAATACACTTTGAAAACTCTTTCTGAAAAACTATTATCTGAAAGTTTCTTTCTGAAAATCCTTTGCTGAAAACCTTACTTTTACTTTCTCTTTCTGGAAAAGCTCTTTCTGAAAACTATAAACTGTATTTGGGATATCTGCTGAAAACTGGCGCATAGGGGCGTTACGTATCGCCGTCCCCCCATACGCCGTAGAGCTAGATATGCAAATCCATGACATTGGGGCGTTACGTATCGCCGTCCCCCAAAGCATGCCATACCTGCCCTGAAACTAGCGGTCTTGGGGCGTTACGTATCGCCGTCCCCCAAGCCACAACTAGAACTGGGGTTGCAAATCTATGCTACCGCCCAAGCTCTGAACTGGAGATCAGGTACACGATCCTATGCCGCCATCCTGTCTCATAAACTAGGATCTAGGGGCGTTACGTATCGCCGTCCCCCTAATCCTCTACATGTGCACATGTCTCTATCCGTCAATTCCATCTCTGTATCTCAAGTTACATACTGGGGTGAGTTTTTCCCTCATGCCCCGAAAATATAAAACCATATTTTATATTTCAAAACTGTAAAAGCATTTTCTGAAATACATTTTCTTTCGAAATACATTTCTTTCAAAAGAAAATTTTCGAAACTTAACACTTTGAGTTCCCAAAATCTTTCTTAACTTTTATTCAACTTCTGAAAATCTTAACCACAAATATGTATCTACATTTCTTATATGCTAATTTTTATATTGCTTTACATTTACATGCAATGCCATGCATTCCTATCATTTATATATACCTCACACGTAGATAGACAAGTTCACTTACAACATTAGTTGTCATGATAGTTTTAGACATATGCAAATTATTCTTATCAACTTAATGATTCCATAACACATTCTGTACACAGTTATATCTGTCAATACTATGCAAACTCAATCCACATACCATTACACAGGTATCTTAATAGACAAACATATATTTTCTTTACATCGCCAAATCATCGCAAACTTTACAATAATTATAATTCACTTATTTATTCGTTTATATTACTCGTTAGTCACAAATACTATTATTCTCAATACATACTTTACAACCATCTTAATCATTTATGTTTAACCATTCTATTCGCCTATAATTAAATTTAATTCTTCATTTCTTAATGCACAAGGCCCGGGCATAACTCAAGTCTTTACCACTACCAAAATACAACAAGCAACCTAATATGCATCTACACACATAATATCATACAGTTATAATCAAACTAAGTGACTATACCATTTTAACTTCTTATCTTTGTAAAAAACATTCTTATATTATAGCTCATATAACTTCTCTTATCACATAAAACACACATGCATTTTCAACTCTCATTCTTGAAGACATAATCAATTCAATACGATTATGCAATATAATTTCATGTATATATATACACTTATATCTACTCACACCAAATTCCAGATCCCTAATTCTAAATTATCACCCATTCACTGCCCCTATTACACTCTGTGTTCGCTTTTATTAACTTCACAGCCGACCATAATATTAAACCAATTTCAGATTTCATACCCATAAAACTAGATATTTCCCCAATTTTTATTATAAGGTTCTACTGAATTTTCCCAAATAGAACCATTCTTTTAATCCAGTTAATTTCTTTCAATGTTCAAAGCTAAAATCAATTTCTGGTTTACTTAATATACCCATCATCATCATTCTTGAGTCAATTTGGTAATTTACCCTTTAACCCAAATTTATCAAATCCAATTGATCTCAAAGGCATCACAGACATAGATTACTTACAAATTGCTTCTGCTGCTCAGGACTTCTTCCCCTCTTCTTCTTCTTCCTCGCGCTCTATCTTTCTCTCTTTCTCTCATGTTTCTCCATTCTGCTCGGTCTGTGCCTTCTTCACCTCTTCTGATTCGACTTCTCTCATTTGTTTCTTATCATACTCGGTACCTCTCTCTTCTATTTCTCTATCTCTCTGTTTTATGTTATTCTCGGCTTACACTCGTTCTCTTCTCCTCTCTGTTTTCCGTGACTGTGTGTGGGTGTTCTGTGGGGGCGTGAACTGTGGGTGTGTGTCTACTCCTTCTCACTCTTTTTTTTTCCAACCTATCTCCCTTTTTCTGTTCCTTTATTTTCTTTTTCTTCCTTCTCTATTTGTTTCTTGTTTTCTTCTTTTCGGTCTGCCTCTTCCTTCTGGATTTCTCATCTTTTCGGTCTCTGTTCTTTCTAATTTGCGTGTGTGGTGTATATGTAATACACGTGTGAGTGTGTTTGATTTGTGTGGTGTGTGTATTTCAATTAGATATGTGTAGAGAAATCTAGATGCATATGCACATATATATATATATACATGTAATTAAATATTAATTACTTAAATTTCAATTTAACCCCTCAAGTTATTTTAATATAAACTTACAATTAATTTCGTGAAAAGTTCCCATTACTTAATAAAATTGACCTCGCGTTCGATCGCGGCCTTACGCGCGAAAAATAAAATTCACACAACTTGCTATAATAACCAGGGATATTACAATAACGTCAGATGCTAAATGTGGTACTGATTTCAGAGGTTGATTTAGGTTCTGATTTCAGAGGCTGGTTTTCAAAGCCTGATTTCAGAGTCTGATGAGGGTCTGAATCCAGGGTCTGAATTCAGAGGTTGCTGGTCAGTGTCTGATTTCAGAGTCGAATAAGGGTCTGATTTCAGGTTATGAATTCAGAGGCTAATTTTAAGAGGTTACTGGTTAGGGTCTGATTTCAGAGGCTATTGGTCTGGGTCTGATTTCAGAGGCTAAGTTTCAGGGTCTGATCTCAGAGTCTGATTCAATGGTTAAGTTTCAGGGTCTGAACTCAGAGTCTGATTCAATGGTTAAGTTTCAGGGTCTGAACTTAGAGTCTGATTTCAGAGGCAGATTTCAAAGGTTACGTTTTAGGTCTGATTTCAGACTTCACTTAGTTTTCACACTGCACTAGGGTTTTAGAAACAAAACACACAGCCGCCAAAGAACATGCTTATTTCTTAAACATATGCTAAGAACAAAATGACTATGACGAACTGATAGGAAGAACAGAACAGAAGCCCAGAACTGGAAAAAGATGAACTGATATGCATAACATAATAGAACCAGATCCAGAAAATGCTTCACAACAAAACCAGATCCAGAAAAATAAACAAAACAAAAACAGAAACAAGATCCAACAAGAACTGAAACGAAAATAACCAAGCACGAAAATAAAAAACAGAATCAAACAAAAGAAAAGATAGGAAAAATCAGACCTTGGAACCCTGAGCTCTAGATACCAAATGACAAGAAACCCACTTGGATTCGAAATCCAAGCAAACCCCAAGCAACGGACAGAACCCCAAGAATCGCGAATATGATTTTTGTAGAAACAAAACCCTTCCAAGGCCACAAAGAAGACCCACAAAGAACTTGCCCTTGAGAACCTTTAAGATGAATCCTTGTAGTGTTTTGCTAGCAATGGAGACGCCACTAAGTTTGCCAAAACTTAGATAAGTCGATTCAAGCTTGAAAAGGGGAATCCCTCCCTTACAATAATTCGGCCATAGCCAAAGCTTTAAGCTTTTGAGTTTACAAATTCGTTGGTTGCCTTCAAATGAAGAAGAAAGTAAGTTTAAATAGTGTTACAAAAGAAACCCTAAAGGCAAAAAGACAATAATGCCCCTAAAAACGAAATTACACAAATATCAAGTCTTTAAGTCTTTAAAAGCCTAAAAAGCTTTATTCTAAACTGATTTGGGCCAAGTGAAATGGCTTTGGGCCCTTTCCATCGAAGCCCACATGCGCCTCTATTTGTTGGTTGCAGCTGGCCATAAAACTCTGAACTAATCCCGCCATTGCTTCTCTGAGTCTTTTGGTCCTCTGCCTCGTAATTGGCCCTTCTGGTACTTGTAATGCGTCATTTGGTTTGTTGTCTGCCTGGATCATGTCAGAAACTCTCTACGAAGCTTGGGAAAGGTACAAAGATTTACTCCGGAAATGTCCACACCATGAGATTCCAAAATGGCTTCAAGTCCAAACATTCTATAATGGGCTTTCTGGAATAATGAGAACCACAATCGATGCTGCTGCTGGAGGAGCTTTGATGGCAAAAGGAGAAGATCAAGCCTGGGAACTAATTGAAGAAATGGCTAATAACAATTCCTTGTGGCCAACAGAAAGAAGTCTGATTCAAAGAATTGCAGGAATTTATGAAGTTGGAGCTAATACAGCAGTCAACACCAAGCTAGATCAAATATGCAAATTCATGGAGACTCTTACCACTGGATCCACAAGTTCACCATATGGAGGAGCACCAGAATCAAATCAACTTGAAGAAACAGTGAATTATGTCAACAATTTCAACAGGCAGGGGAACAATCCATATTCCAACACCTACAACCCAGGGTGGAGAAATCATCCTAATTTTTCATGGAGCAACAATTCAGGCCAACAGCGGAACTATCCACCACCTGGATTCCAGCAACATAATAAAGGCCAGGAGCAGACAAATGAACCAGTGATGGCAGAGATTTAGCTCAATTAAAAAGATATGAAGCTATGATTCAGAGGCAATCAGCTTCCATCAAAGCACTGGAGAATCAAATCGGACAACTGGCCAATGCTCAGAGTTACAGACCGCCAGGTAATCTTCCTAGCAACACACAGAACCAATCCAAGGAACCGAGGGAAGGAGGAATGTCAGCTATTACCTTAAAGAGTGTACTGAGATCAATAAAGATTTGGACAAGGTCAACAATTGAAGATATTCCAAAAGATGCAGTTCCACAGATGGAACAAAAGAAGCAAAGGAAAAAGAACAGATCCACTCACCACCACCTTTTCCTCACGTCTTCAGAAAAACAACTGGACAACAGTTTGCTCGTTTCTTGGAGATTTTTTTTTTGGATAAGGTAAGTATTATAACCAAAAGAAAACTATACAAAGAGCAAAGGGGCATACCCCAGGCAAACTAGAGAGGACAAGCCCTCCTAGAAGAAAAGCCTATAGGCTACAAGCAAAGATCAACAGAAGATGTCAACGGGCAAGTGCCATGAAAGGTGAAGCCATTTATTGTCATAAGATGGTTTCACCTTACGTACAAAGCTAGCACGATTCCGAACATCAAAAACAATATCATAAAGAAGAGTAGAAACAGGCCGAAAAGGCATATCATGAGTGCGAGCATTCCTCTCCCTCCAAATATGGTAGACTGAAGCTGCAAAAGACAGACGAACCAGAAGGTGACGTAAAGAGGCATCAGTGAACTGACATAACCACTCAACAGTCTGTCGCCAATCCCGACGACTCCAATCTAACCCCACAAAGCCAGCACAGACGACCAGACCCTCGAAGAGAAGATGCACTGGAAGAAAAGATGATCAATGTCCTCACTTGAACAACCACAAAGAATACAACGGGAGCAAGCAGAAATACCAAACCTCATCAAACTATCCTGGGTACAAAGGCCTCCCTGAATAGACATCCAAAGTAAGAAGGAATGACGGGGAATAGCCTTCCGGAACCAAACAACTCGAGACCAATGCAACAAGTTTCCCCTAGTACGCATGGCATTCCAAGCACTATCCACAGAAAATCTCCCACTCTTATCATCCTCCCAAACCAGCACGTCCTCCCTCAAACTAGAAGGAGACGGAAGATGGGACTGAGCCAAGTCAACAAGGGCAGCAGACCTAGAAGGGGGCCAACGCCAAGCAGAATCAGAGATAATGGAAGCAACTGTAGCCATCCTATCCAAGCCAGAGTCATAAATCACTCTCTCACCCAACGTGTCCACAATCGGGCCCAAAGGATGCCAAAAATCAAACCACAATAAAGTCTTCTCACCATTCCCAATCCTAACTCTCATCCGCCGCCGGGACCAAGAACGGAGCTCCAAGATCTTACGCCAACTCCAAGAGCAATCAGAAGGACATGGGACCTCCCAAAAACTTCTCCCCCTCAACAAATAAGAGTGAACCCAATTCGTCCAAGAAGAGACCTGGCTAGAACAAAGAAACCAAATGTGCTTAACAATAGCCGCTCTATTCCAAGTATCCAAACTCTTAATCCCCAGCCCACCCTCCTTAAGAGGTAAACAAACTCTACTCCAAACCTCTCTCGCCCCAGAAGAGGTGAGTGCACTACCCTTCCAAAGGAAAGAACGCAGAATCGTCTCCACCTTCCTAATAACAGACTTAGGAAGAATAAACAAGGAAGACCAGTAAACTTGAATGGAGAACAAAACCGACTTAATAAGCTGAAGCCGACCCGCATAAGAGAGAAATTTACTACTCCAACTCTTAGCACGCAAAACAATACGATCCACAAGAGAAGCACAATCTGAGGCCCGAAGTTTAGTAGAGATCAAAGGGACACCTAAATACCGCACAGGAAGAACCCCTGCTTGGAACCCCAAAACATGACGCAGATGGCCCTGGAGAGTAGAAGAGATACCAGAAGAGAAGAAATGACTTTTAGCTGGATTCGGGATCAAACCTGATAAACTACTGAACTGCCCGAGACAATCCTTGATCAATGAAACCGAGGGGGCATCTGCTTTACAAAAAATCATAAGGTCATCCGCAAAGCAGAGATGAGTAAGACGGTCCTTAGAACAACGCCAGTGGAATTTGAAACCCGGATTAAGAGCCATATTACGAAGAAGACCCGACAGAACTTCCATAGCCATAACAAATAGATAAGGAGACAAAGGATCACCTTGTCGTAAACCACGACCCCCAGAGAAAAAACCATGCAACTCCCCATTAATAGACACAGAAATCTAGTAGTAGTCATACATTCCTGAATCCAACCCACCATCCTCTCTGGAATACCAACAGTCCGCAAAACCTCAATCAAGAAATCCCAACGAACAGAGTCATAAGCTTTCATCAGGTCAATCTTAAGAGCACATCTCGGAGAACTGCCAGTCCGGTGATAATTCCGAACCAATTCCTGACATAAAAGAATATTGTCGCTAATACGCCTTCCCGCAACAAAAGCAGATTGATTATGACTGATCACAGAAGGAAGGATAACCTTGATCCTATTCGCAATAAGCTTAGCAATACACTTGTAAATAGTGTTGCAACAAGAAATAGGCCTATAATCCTTAACCTGGGCAGGGTTAGGAATCTTAGGAATCAGAGCAATAGAAGTAGCATTAACCTGCCTCAAGAGGCGCCCAGAAGAAAAGAAAGAGTGAATAGCACATAGAACATCATTCCCAACAATTTCCAAGACTTCTTAAAGAAACCCGAATTAAACCCATCTGGGCCTGGAGCTTTATTGTCCTTCAGCGCGAAAAGGACAGCCTTAATCTCCTCATCTGAAACCTCCCGGGAAAGATTCTCACTCTGCTCGACAGTCACATGTCTAGTAATGGCAGAATGAAGGGCCACCCTATCAATATCCTGCTGACCTTGCTGGGGACCTAAAAGAGTCTCAAAAAAAAACAAACTCATCTCTAACCAAAACATCTTCATCCACACGGGTCCCATCCTCCTTAGAGATAGAAGTAATTTTGCTGCGACCGTGAAAACTCTTCATAGCAGTAAAGAAGAATTTAGTATTCTGATCCCCAAGGTTAAGCCACTGAACACGAGATTTCTGTCTGTTGAAGCCTTCCTCAGCCCGACTCATGTCACCATACCGTAACGAAAGGCTAGCTTCCTCAGCTAGTAGAGCAGGGTCACTAGGGTCGTCCTGTAAAGCACACTGCACTCTATCCAACTCCTGCCTAATCTCCAAAACTCGACACGGAATCTTAGAGAAATGCTCAACATTAAACTTCTTCAAGGCCAACTTAACACTCTTCAACTTACAACATAAACGGAACATAGGAGTACCATCAACATCAATATCCCACGCCCTAGCCACAACAGAGAGAAAATCAGGATGATCAGCCCAAAAATCAAAGAATTTAAAGGGGATTTTCCTCTTAGGGAGCTCTGCAAGCTTAACAACCATAGGAGAATGATCAGAAATCCGGGGGGAAGAAAGCGGGCAGAAGAACCCGGGAAGAGACACTCCCAAGAAGAATTAACAAGAACACGGTCCAACTTACGCCAAATAGGAGACTGAATCTGCTTATTAAACCAAGTAAACTGACAACCAGAGAACTGAAGATCATCCAATCCAGCCTGACCCAAACAGCAGCCCAAATCATCTTTCCAAGCCGGCCAAGCCACAGACCCACCACAATGCTCAATCGGAGAGCGGATGGCATTGAAGTCTCCCAAAACAAGCCACGGAGAGTCATCAAAACCACTACCAGTAGAAATCAGGTCAGCCCAAAGATCCCGACGCTTCTCGTAGTCACACTCACCATAAACCACCGAAACTACACAATTCCACATCCCAGAAATATGAGACACACTACAATGAATAACTTGAGCTGAAGAGTGAATAATATTAACATCAATGTCACTAGGGTTCCAACAAACCCAGATACGACCAAACGGGCTAACATCCGAATGGCAAAAAAACTTCCATGAAGGATTAATCGCACGAGATACATTCACAAAATTAACCTCCTTAACCTTGGTTTCAACTAAACCACACAACGAGAGCTTCTCATCACAAAGAAACCTCCTAATTTCAGCATGTTTTAAAGGGTCATTGAGACCCCGAATGTTCCAACAACCAAAAATCATAAAAACAGAGAAGAGTAGAGCCAAACCAAACAAATCATCGCCGACGACCCCCCCTAGGGGACTGCCGTTTCTGACTCCTCTTACCACCAGAACCCTTTCTAGTTTTGTTACCATAAGCCAATTTCTTGAAATCCAGAGAGTCAATGGCCTTGTTAGCCAAATTGTTAACCATGGGGGTAGGCGAAACAAAAGCTACAGAAGGCGAGCACTCAGCTAAATCAGACTTAGGAAGATCCTCAACAATGATTGAAGAAGCAAGGGAACACTCACCTACAATATTACCATCTGTCTCCACAGAAACTGTCTCAGAAGAAACCACAGGCAAAAGAGGAGAAACCAGAGCCGATTCCAACCCATTAGAAGAGCACTCCCCAAAAACAAGAGTCCTGTCAGTGTAAACATCCTGAGCCAAATCACCGCTCGAGCTAACAGGAGTGGACACAGAAGCTCCCTTGCCTTTCTTCTTCTTAGTGACCGGGATCCAGACACCCTCTTGATCCTTAGTAGTGTCAACCATAGCAACTTTATCCATAGACGGAATAGATGGCTTGGGAATCCGGGATTGAGAAGGTTTACTAACCTCCTTACTAGGAGCCTTTTTAGGGCAAGAATTCACTGAATGGCCAAAAACTTCACAAGTGGAACATTTCACAGGAACCCATTCAAACTCAACCCTAATAGGTACCCTAGTACCATTAGGATTTTGGAAAACAATCTCCTCGGCCATGGGGTTCCTAGCATCAATCTCCACACAAACACGAGCGAAACTGAGCCTTTTCCTGGAAATGGTAACATGGTCAGCATTTAGCGGTCTCCCAATAGCACTAGCAATACAACTAATTCCTTTCGCCGTCCATAAAGTCATAGGTAGATCAAAGAGTCTAATCCAGACCGGAACCTTGAACAGGTCCTCCTTAGTCAAAGATAATTCAGGATGCCAAAGTTTGAGAACCAACGGTCTATTAGCCATATGCCAAGGGGCTCCGTCCAACACCACACTAGCCTCTTGAAGGCTATTAAATCTAAACAAAAAGAAACCATTATCGGAGGTAAGAACCTCTAGTAAACCTATTCTCCCCCATAACTTGTGTGCAATAGAGTTGACAGTTTGAAAAGGGAGTCTTTTACCCACAAAGTAACCCACTAATGTACTCTCGCCAATACACACTACCTTCTTCAATAACTTCAGCAGGGGGGCACACAATAACCTTACCATCAATAATATTTGGTTGGACATAATGTAGAGCGGTTGAAGAACTTGACGAATCAAAAGGATCAACTCCTTTAGGTCCGTTCAACGCAGTAGCATAACTCTTAGGACAACCAGGATTACCCCCCTCTGCTACTGCAGGAGCCTCAGAAACAACAGGCACAGCAACCTGACTCACACCCAATGCATCACCAATCACACTTACTCCTGTCAACTGGGCAGCATTCTGCCCCAAAACAGTCCCAGTATCCATCAAAACAAACTGCCACAGCCGAGGACTTCGACTCCTGACCAACAACTATCCCAACATCCCCAACCAGTTTCCCATCAATACTCAGTCCAGAATCACAGCCAACCGCAGCACCATAGCCAACCGAACCCCCATCAACACCAGGTCCAGATCCAGAAACGCAACTAACAGAACCCCTATCAACGCCAGGGTCAGAACTCAAACAAACATCAACCAACAAGCCCACATCACCAGCGACCAAACTGCCAACTGAACTACCTACAACGCCATGTCCAGAAACACAAGCAACGCTGACTGACTCAGATTGTACGCCATGTCCAGACTGACTAGAATCCAAACGACCAGCAGGACCACCTACAACTCCATGTCCCTGATCACAAACAACGACACAATCAACACCAGGACCAGAACCCAAACGCACATCATTCAACAAACCCACATCACCATCGACCAAACAGTCAACAGAACTACCAACAACGCCATGTCCAGAAACACAAGCAGCACTGACAGACGGAACGCCATGTCCAGACCGACTAGAACCCAAACGGCCAACAGGACCACCTTCAGAAACAGAAGGCTTAACACTAGCCATTGACGCCGTCGCCGAAGAGAAGACCGAAGGTGAGCTCGCACGACCCGTCGAATGCTTCAAACAACCAATGCCAAGATCCACAGGAGGCGAGGCGTTAGTGGCCAAAGAGACAACCCTAACAGCCTTGCGGCCAGAACCAGGGAGGCGCGGCGCCCCACGACAGGAAGACCAGATGGAGGCATAAGGAAAGACGGGAAGAAGTGAAGAAAGAGCAGTAAGAGCAAAGTAAATAAGGGAAAGGAGAAAAACGATCTGTAAAGCAGGAGGTTAATCAGTTTAGTAGATGACCAGAACCGATCTGTAAAACAATGGGTTTATAAAAAAAAAATCAGGGTACAAAACGAACTGTAAAAGCAAAGGGTTAGGGTGAATCGGTTTAGTAGATGACCAGCACCGATCTGTAAGGACAAAGGGTTTTTAAACAAACACGGCGATCAAAGACGGGAATCGCCGAGAGGGAGGGAAAGTTGAGAGCATTTTGCTATTCATGTCTTGGAGATTTTCAAAAAGCTGCACATCAACATTCCATTTGCAGAAGCCTTGGAACAAATGCCCAGCTATGTCAAATTCATGAAAGACATTCTTTCACGAAACGGAGATTGGGAGATTACGAGACAGTAGCTTTAAGGAAGAATGCAGCGCCATCATTCAGAGGAAGCTTCCTCCGAAGTTGAAAGATCCTGGCAGTTTCACAGTTCCATGCACAATTGGAGAACATTACATTGGTAAGGCTTTATGTGATTTAGGTGCCAGTGTTAATTTAATGCCTTTTTCTATTTACAGGAAACTGCAAATTGGAGAAGCAATGCCTACCTCGGTATCTTTGCAACTTGCTGATCGAACACTCGCATTTCCGAGAGGAGTTGTTGAAAATGTGCTGGTCAAAGTTGACAAACTCATCCTTCCAGCAGACTTCATCATCCTTGACATGGAAGAAGACAAAGAAATACCTATCATTCTTGGGAGACCATTTTTGGCTACAGGTAAAACTGTAATTGATGTGCAAAAAGGAGAACTAACCATGAAAGTGCAGGACCAAGAAGTGACATTTAATGTTTTCAAAGCTATGAAATTTCCGAGCGATGAAAAGGAAGAAGAAGAAGAATGCTTCAGAATTGATGTTATTGATAGTATCATTCAGAATACTGAGCCAAATTCCACAGATACACTTGAAGCTTGCATCACCAATATGACTGACAGCGAGCTAAATGCTGAAATCCTGGAATGTATTAACTACCTTGACAAACCATTCCGATTCAAAGTAACACCACCAGTTGAAAGCTTGGAATTGCCAAAGAAAGATCGAATCAAGCCTTCGATTGAAGAACCACCACAGCTGGAACTAAAGTTACTTCCGAGCCATCTCAGGTATGCATTTCTTGGAAACTCTTCTGAATTACCTGTTATTATTTCTTCTTCTCTAACATTGGATCAGGAAGAAAAGCTACTGAGAGTATTACGAGAGCACAAAAGAGCCATTGGCTGGACTATAGCAGACATTCGAGGCATTAGTCCATCATTTTGCATGCACAAAATTCTGATGAATGATGAATACAAACCCACAGTGGAGCATCAACGGAGACTCAATCCAATCATGAAGGAAGTTGTGAAGAAAGAAATCATCAAATGGTTGGATGCTGGTATCATTTACCCCATCTCAGATAGCACTTGGGTAAGTCCTATGCAGTGTGTACCAAAGAAAGGAGGAATTACTGTGGTCACCAATGAAAAGAACGAGCTGATCCCAACAAGAACGGTGACTGGATGGAGAGTATGCATGGACTACAGGAAACTTAACAAAGCCACGAGGAAGGACCATTTCCCACTACCATTTATTGACCAGATGTTAGACAGACTGGCAGGACATGAATTCTATTGCTTTCTGGACGGATATTCAGGGTACAATCAGATTGCCATCGCACCAGAAGACCAGGAGAAAACTACCTTTACATGTCCCTATGGTACTTTTACTTTCCGCAGGATGCCATTTGATTATGTAATGCTCCTGCTACTTTTCAGCGTTGTATGATGGCCATCTTCTCAGACATGCTGGAGCATAGTATGGAGGTTTTTATGGATGATTTTTCTGTGTTTAGAGATTCTTTTGACCATTGTTTGCAAAATTTGGAACAGGTATTACAAAGGTGCGAAGATACAAACCTGGTACTCAACTGGGAGAAATGTCATTTCATGGTGCAAGAAGGCATTGTTCTTGGACACCGGATCTCACAAAAGGGAATTGAGGTAGACAAAGCAAAGTTCGAGACAATTGAGAAACTACCTCCACCAACATCCATAAAAGGGATTCGGAGTTTTCTTGGACATGCATGTTTTTACAGGAGATTTATCAAAGACTTTTCCAAGATTGCCAAACCTCTTTGCAATCTTCTGGAAAAGGATGTGCCTTTCAACTTCACCAAAGAATGCCAGGAAGCTTTCAAGATCTTAAAACAGAAGCTGATTTCTGCCCCCATCATTGTAGCACCAGATTGGACCCTTTCATTCGAGGTAATGTGTGATGCTAGTGATTTTGCTGTAGGTGCAGTTTTGGGACAACGCAAAGCAAATATTTTCCACACCATTTACTACTCCAGCAGAACTTTGAATGAAGCTCAACTCAACTACACAACCACTGAAAAGGAGTTGCTAGCAGTTGTGTACGCTTTTGACAAATTCCGCTCTTATCTGTTGGGTCCCAAAGTGGTGGTCTACACAGATCATTCAGCAATCAAATATCTGATCACAAAGAAAGATGCCAAACCCAGATTGATCCGTTGGATACTTCTTCTACAAGAATTTGATGTGGAGATCAGAGACAGGAAAGGAACAGAGAATCAGGTGGCAGATCATCTATCAAGGCTCGAGAATGGAGAAACAGCTGACAAAGATCCATCAATCAAAGAAACTTTTCCAGATGAACAACTGTTTTCCATAAATCAACAGGAAGTCCCTTGGTATGCTGACTATGTCAATTACATTGTATCAGGAAAATGGCCGTTGGAATGGACAACTCAGCAACGGAAGAAGTTCTTCAAAGAAGTCAAGCACTATGTCTGGGACGAGCCGTACCTGTTCAAACGGTGTGCTGATCAATTATTGAGACGGTGTGTTCCACATGAGAAGGTCAACAGTGTTTTGCAACACTGTCATTCATCACCATACGGCGGACACTTCAGCGGAAACAAAACTGCAGCCAAAGTCCTTCAATCAGGTTTGTTCTGGCCCACACTTTTTAAAGATGCTTATCTTTTTGCTTTTCAATGTGACAGGTGCCAGAGAACAGGGAATATTTCGAGGAGAAACGAAGGACCGTTGCAAAATATTCTGGAAGTGGAGATATTCGATGTATGGGGTATTGATTTCATGGGACCCTTTGTTCCATCATTTGGAAACTTGTACATCCTGGTTGCTGTAGACTACGTCTCCAAATGGGTTGAAGCAATTGCATTGCCATCCAATGATTCAAAAGTGGTGATCAAATTCCTGAAAAAGAACATTTTCACTCGATTCGGAACACCTCGGGCAATTATCAGCGATGGTGGCTCACATTTCTGCAACAGATACTTTGATGCACTCCTATCCAAATACGGAGTTACTCACAAAGTTGCCACAGCTTACCATCCACAGTCAAATGGACAGGTTGAGGTTTCAAACAGGGAGATCAAAAGAATCCTAGAAAGAACCGTTGGATCAACAAGGAGAGACTGGTCAACAAAACTAGATGATGCATTATGGGCCTACATGACAGCTTACAAGACACCCATTGGTATGTCCCAATATCGATTGGTGTTTGGGAAAGCATGCCATCTGCCAGTTGAGCTTGAACACAAGGCGTACTGGGCACTGAAGAAGTTGAATCTTGACTCACAAGCTGCAGGAGAGAAAAGACTTCACCAACTCAATGAATTGGAGGAATTTCGCCTACAGGCTTATGACAATGCCAAATTATACAAGGAAAAGACCAAAAAATGGCATGACCGAAAAATAGTGCACAGACAATTGGAACCAAGGCAGCAGGTGTTGTTGTACAACTCAAGATTGAAACTTTTCCCTGGAAAGTTGAAATCTAGGTGGTCCGGACCATTTGTGATCACTCAGGTTTTACCATATGGAGCTGTTGAGTTACTGGATCCCAATACCAACAACACATTCAAAGTGAACAGTCAGCGTGTCAAGCACTACTGGGGAGAATCATTTGAGCGACAAAAAGAAAGTGTCACACTTTCAGATCCAGCATAAACGTTCAAGCAGTCACGTCTAGCTGACGACTTTAAACTTAGCGCTCGTAGGGAGGCAACCCATGCAATTTTTGTATATATTGTGATTTGGTGTGATTTAATTTGGTGTGTTTAGTTTTTGCAGATTAAGTCATTTTAAGATGGAAGAAGCTCTCGCAAATCTTCACAAGCAATTTCCTTCTCTCCCTCAAAAATCTCTAATGAAAGTTTACAAAGCTCGCTTGGAACGAATGAGATTACTGACAATCCATGGTGTGCCCAATGACATTCGTTGGGTAATTGAAGCACGAGTTCGATTGGCAGGTGAGTCTTCTGAATCTTTTATTTCACATCTGCCTGGTTTTGGAAGAAGCACATATGCAAAGAAACGAAGAGCTAAGCAAATGGGTGTTTGTTACAAATGTGCACGATGGAATTGCAATACTCGTTGTCGTTCTTTAGGAATGGTGTCTGTTAATCGCGAAGACAAAATTAAATTCATTAGGGATGGCTTGAGTAAGGAGTCTTTAGATGATATATCTTCGACTCTTGAGACGCATCCCAGTGGATATGTTCACATAGACTTTCGCAGATTACATACACAATTTCAAAAAGAAAAACAACAGTTAAGTCTTGGGAATCTGACTCAAAAAGACCATGTTTGCCAATTTATAAGAAAATTGGATGGGAAGCTTGTCCCTGACGCATAGACGTCAATCAAGCTTGTTATTTTTGTAAATATTATATCTCTTTGTCTTTTCCTAATAATTGTGATTTGTTTTGTTGTTTTCTTTTATTTTTTCCGACAGGATCCAGATCTTGTTGACTATCACGATCTATTTTACTATTTTGCTACTAATCGTCCTTTGGAAGATACTTGTGATATTTTTACTCACCCTTTTTCAGGTACTATAAATTCAACTCATTATTGCACTTTTAAAGACATCCAGAGTAAAAAATGGAAACAACTTCAAGAAGACGAGTTGAAAACATCTGTGTGTTTTGCGGTAGTACTGTTGGTACTAAACCACAATACATAGAAGCAGCACATGAATTGGGTCGAGTCTTAGCCGCAAGGAATATGCACTTAATATATGGCGGAGGTAATCTTGGACTTATGGGGATTGTTTCAAAGGCCGTACAGGAAGGAGGCAGTCACGTTTTGGGAATCATCCCAAAACCCTTGGCAGAGGCAAATCTTATTGAACCATCAAACGGAGAGGAACTGATCGTGCCAGGTATGTCTGAACAACTGGTAGAAATGATTAACCGTGCTGATGCTTTTATTGCTTTGCCAGGTGGCTTGGGCACATTGGAGGAAATTTTTATTGTACTATCTTGGGCGAACCTGAACATACACCATAAACCAATTGGGCTGTACAACGTTGATGGGTTTTACGATTTTCTTTGTGTGTTTCTTGATGATGCTCGGAGAAATGGGTTCGTGTCAAAACCTTTAAAAGAACTCCTCTTCACTGCCAGAACTGCTCCAGATCTAATTGACCAACTCATAGCCTATGAACCGAAAGTTGACCCTATCATTTCAAAGATAAATTGGTCCGAGGACGATCGTGGTAAGAGACGTCGAATTAATCTGGATCTTAACCTTTAATTTCCTGTAAAATTTCAGCGAACCAAGTACGACTCTCTAAACTCTTCTTCTACTATTTAAGACATTGGGGACAATGTCTCATTTAGGCTTGGGGGAGGGAATTAGTTGATTAGTACCTTGTTTTTAGTTTGTATGTTGTTTTTATTTTTAGTCCAAAATTTTTCGAAAAATACAAAAAAATTGGAAAATTTTCAAAAATTACAAAAATATTTTGTGTTTTTGTGTTTTTATTTTGACTAAAAAGGTGAAATTGGTAAGAAATAGCCGAGTAAGGAGTTTCCACTCCTGAGACGTATCTCAAACCAATTATTTCGAAACAAGTTAATTTTTGTTTATTTCCTTTTAAATTATTTAATTTGTGAATTCTCCTTAATACTGACTAAAATGGATCTTCATATGCTCAGTTTGCAGGTATTATCAACATGCATAGTAACATACAAACATGAGCTGTAGTTGAAAAGTTTGTAATATTCAGTGCTCTAGTTCAATTGGAGGAAGCATCTTAAAAAGCAGTGGAGTAAAAAAAAAAAAATTTCTGATGTACAAAAATAAAGTATCTAAGATCCGGGTTATTAAGTCTGTAAGGGTGTTTTAACACCTAGTGCCCTAAAACCAACTAGTTTGGGAGTCATTGGCCCAAAGCTCGTTACATGGATCGAAGATGCTGTAAAATATATATTTATATCTAAAGTCTTGGAAATTAAGTCCGTAGGGGTGTCTTAACACCTGGTGCCCTAAAGCCAACTGGTTTGGGAGCCACCGACCCAAAGCTCGCTACATAGACGGAAGGTATTGTATATAAATAAAAAGTCAAAATTCAGAAAAAGGAAAGAAAAAATCAGAAAAATCAGAAAAATTATTCCATTGCTGCAAAAAAGGTGTGTAATCTGATAGAACTTTAGGACAAAAATATTACTCTCTTATCAACTGCACTTATGACTGTTGTGGGCAAAAATGAGTTGATTAATATTTTGTTGGCAGTGTATATGGAGAATGGTAAATATAATCGGAGAATTTACTTATTCGGTAATTTAGAATGAAACAAAACAGCTAGTAACTTGGACTAGAAGTTTCACCTGATTAGTCACTAACGTTTTTATTCTCTTTTCTCTTGTCTTTTTGCTTTTGTGTGCATTAGTTTTACTACATTTTTACTTTTGTAAAATGTTTGTGGGTATCATTGCTGTAAACCCTCACGAGACTACAACTCGTCCACTAGGGATACCTAGGGGTTTAAAGGCTTGTTGCATATGCTAAATGCAACCGTGATCCCTACGAAAGTGGCTTAGTTAAATTTTATTTTAAAGATATTTATGTTTTGCTCGAGGACTAGCAAAATGTTAGGTTTGGGGGTGTGATGAGTGGTATTTCTATCACTATTTCCCACTCATTTGACCTAATATTTTGTATAATTTCTTGAGTCTTGTGAATATTTTGATGTGTTTTGTGTTATTTTGTAGATAAATAAAGTTTCAGGACATTCTGGAAGTGAATTGGAGCAAAACAGGAAAAACTGGACAAAAAGGGCAAAATCATCATTTCAGCGTCGCGACGCTGAAGCCTTGCGCGTCGCGACGCCCAGAATGCGCCGGAATTGCTAACTTGCGCCGTGGACACATGGACCAATCAGAGAAATTTGCTAACATGCGCCGCTGCTAACGTGCGCCGATTATGCTATCTTGCGCATGCCACGTGTCGCCATCACAACGGAGATGCTAATGTGCGCCGATGCCACGTGTCGCGATCTAACGGTGCCGACAATCGCCCTCCACATCATCAGCGTGACGTCATCAATGACGTCATGAACAGTGCCACATCATCAGCGTGACGTAAGCAATGACGTCATGAACAGTGCCACGTCATCGGATAAGATCTGATCTCTTAGCCGCCTCGCCACGTGTCAAGCAGTCATTGAGCCACGTTTCACTGTACCCAGCGTCGCGACGCTGAACTGTACCCAGCGTCGCGACGCTGGAACCTTATTCGCGCCTATAAATAGAGCTCGAAATTTCAGATTTCATTACACCATTCACTCCCACTTCTTTGATGTAATTAGGGAGTTCTTCTCTCTCTAAGTTTCTTTTAATTTAGTTTTGTAATTTTTAATTACGTTCTGTAATATTAATAATTTACTTTCTTTATTTTACAGTTTTTACTATTCACTATGAGGAGGTAACTTCCTTATGCTAGGGTGAAAGATAATTCTTTTACTATTACTTTTTAGATTAATCTCCCTTAAAAATAATATATTTACTATTTAAAATATGACTTAAAAAGGATACCGCCAGATTGGTCGGTTGGTAATTTTATGTTAAACTGGTTTAAACCTGACTAATCAAGGATACCGCCAGATTGGTCGGTTGGTAATAAAATTCCTTTTTCCGCCTTTATGGCTGGTTATTTTGGTTCCGCCTTTATGGCTGGTTATGGACTTAATTTGACTTAAACAGGATACCGCCAGATTGGTCGGTTGGTTATATTATCACAAGTTATATATTATTTTACTGGGAGATATCTAAAAAAGTAGTAGTAGAAATAATTCCTTTTTACCTTAGCATTTTATTTTAATTTACTTTTAAGCTTTTACTTTACTGCAATTACTTTTCAGCACTGTTACTTTATGGTTTTTACTTTTAAGTTTTTACTAGCCCTAGCTATGTGTCATAACTAAGTTAGTATCTAGGGTTGTGATGAATTTCAATATCACGGGTTTATAAGGGTTAGATTATAATTTGGGTAATATAAAGATTTATTTATTGAGTCTTAATCTTAATGCTCTTTAATTAACTGGCCATTAATTAATTTGATTAGGTAAACTTAAAATGAACTAGACATAGGGATTTTAAGTTTAAGACCTTAGACTCAATAGCCCACAATCTTCCTTGAGGATAGATAACCCTTTTAATAGATTTCCTTACAGGATAGAAATATACCTGTCGGGTGGGGGTAGCCATAATTGGAACTTAATGAATCTAGGTAATTTGGTTGACATAGACATATGGTTAAATTGGATTATACTAGGTATTTGTAATTGACCATCGGAAGAGGCTTTTACATAAATTGGTGTTCCAGGTTAATAAATTAATATATTACCCAACTATAAGATAACCACTTCATCTTTAAACAATATTGGAATAAATCACAACCCTAGATAGTTTTTAATATTGAATCTTCTTAAAATCTACCTTCAACAATTTTATTTACTTGTCTTTAAATTTAGAATCATCGCTATTTCAAATCAATTAAACAACCTGTTAGATACTAGTAATCATTTAACCTCATAAAATTAATAACTTAGATATTAAGTCCTCGTGGGATCGATACTTTTTATACTACTTGAACGATACGTACGCTTGCGTTATACGTGTGTGTTTACGCCGGTCAAGTTTTTGGCGCCGTTGCCGGGGACTTATTTATCTTTTATTATTAGTCTAGGGGTTAGATACTTTTACTTGTATCTAATTTCTTTTTACTTATTGTTATTGTTTTCTTGTGTTTCAGGTTCTCAGAAAATTCATGAGACGAACCAGAAGCTTTGAACTCCGACCGCTTGACCCAGAAATTGAAAGAACTATCAGACAGTTGAGAAGAGAAAGGTGAGAAGCCCAGGAAGCTTTAGTCAACATGGAACCTGAACCTTTGGAGGTTGCACCACCAATTCCCATTCGAGACAGAACCATTCCGGTGGTTGACAGACTCATTTCATGTATTGTACTTCGTCCATTACTAGCAAATGCGGGTGACATCAAAACTTGCATTCAGATGATTCAGCAGTCAGTTCAGTTTGGGGGAAAATGCAACTGAAGATCCTAATGCTCACATCAGCAACTTCCTGGAAGTTTGCGGCACTTTCAATTACAACCGAGAAGCTGAAGAAGCAATGAGACTACGTGTCTTCCCATACTCCTTGAAGGACAGAGCTAAAGCTTGGCTACATTCATTACCAGCAGGTTCTATCATAACATGGAACACCTTAGCCACCAAATTTCTTGCAAAGTATTTTCCACCAGCCAGAACCGGAAAGCTGAGGAATGACATCACTTCCTTTGTGCAACAAGACTCCGAAACTGACAAGAAACCCACTTGGATTCGAAATCCAAGCAAACCCCAAGAACGGACAGAACCCCAAGAACCGCGAATATGATTTTTGTAGAAACAAAACCCTTCCAAGGCCACAAAGAAGACCCACAAAGAACTTGCCCTTGAGAACCTTTAAGATGAATCCTTGTAGTGTTTTGCTAGCAATGGAGACGCCACTAAGTTTGCCAAAACTTAGATAAGTCGATTCAAACTTGAAAAGGGGAATCCCTCCCTTACAATAATTCGGCCATAGCCAAAGCTTTAAGCTTTTGAGTTTACAAATTCGTTGGTTGCCTTCAAATGAAGAAGAAAGTAAGTTTAAATAGTGTTACAAAAGAAACCCTAAAGGCAAAAAGACAATAATGCCCCTAAAAACGAAATTACACAAATATCAAGTCTTTAAGTCTTTAAAAGCCTAAAAAGCTTTATTCTAAACTGATTTGGGCCAAGTGAAATGGCTTTGGGCCCTTTCCATCGAAGCCCACATGCGCCTCTATTTGTTGGTTGCAACTGGCCATAAAACTCTGAACCGTCATTGCTTCTCTGAGTCTTTTGGTCCTCTGCCTCGTAATTGGCCCTTCTGGTACTTATAATGCGTCATTTGGTTTGTTGTCTGCCTGGATCATGTCATCCCCTCCCTCTTGAAAAGGATTCGACCTCGAATCTGTACCTGCATCAAAAGGAGTTAAGTCAGAAACATTAAATGTAGCAGACACATTATACTTACCTTGTAAATCCAGCTTGTATGCATTGTCATTAATCCGTTCCAAAACTTGAAATGGACCATCCCCTCTCGGTTGTAGCTTAGATTTACGTTGTTCAGGAAATCTCTCCTTGCGCATGTGTACCCAAACCCAATCTCCAGGCTGAAATACCACACGCTTTCTTCCCTTATTAGCATAAGAAGCATATTGCTCATTCTTTCGTTGTATTTGCTCTCTTGCTTTCTCATGTATGTGCTTCACCAAATCGGCCTTCCTTTTTCCATCGAGCCCCGCGTGCTCATCAACAGGCAAAGGTAACAAATCCAATGGAGTTAGTGGCTGAAAACCATAAACAATTTCAAAAGGTGAAAATGAAGTAGAAGAATGAATGCTACGATTATATGCAAACTCAATAAATGGCAAACAATCTTCCCAACTCTTCAAATTCTTGCCAACTATAGTGTGCAATAATTGAGATAAAGTCCTATTAACTACCTCTGTTTGTCCGTCAGTCTGTGGATGACATGTGGTAGAATACAATAGTTTGGTGCCTAGTTTAGCCCACAACACCTTCCAAAAATGGCTAAGGAACTTAACATCTCTATCAGATACAATACTCCTAGGTATACCATGGAGTCGCACTATGTCTCTGAAAAATAAATCTGCAATGTTTGTAGCATCATCGGTTTTATGACATGCAATGAAATGAGCCATTTTACTAAACCTATCAACTACAACAAAGATTGAATCTCTACCCCTCTTTGTCCTAGGCAAACCTAACACAAAATCCATCGATATATCAACCCAGGGTTCACTAGGTACAGGCAAAGGAGTATACAAACCATGTGGCATTAATTTAGATTTAGCATGCTTACATGTTAGACACTTATCACAAATACGCTCAACATCACGTTTCATTTTAGGCCAATAAAAGTGCTCATGTAAAATAGCTAAAGTCTTAGTAATCCCAAAATGCCCCATCAAACTCCCCCATGCGCTTCTTTCACAAGCAACTCACGCATACTACAAGCAGGAACACACAACCTGTTCGCTTTAAATAAGAATCCGTCATGAATGTAAAACTTTCCAAAAGATGACTTTGCACAAGTAGCATAAATCTCACCAAAATCAGAATCACACTCATATAATTCCTTAATCAAATCAAATCCCAACATCCGGGCATGCATTGAAGTAAGTAAAACATACCTGCGAGATAATGCATCAGCCACTATGTTTTCTTTACCTTGCTTGTAGCGTATAACATATGGAAATGACTCAACGAATTCCATCCATTTTGCGTGTCGCTTATTCAGCTTACCTTGACCCTTCAAGTGTTTTAATGATTCATGGTCGGTGTGGATCACGAACTCTTTAGGCCACAAGTAGTGCTGCCATGTCTCAAGTGCTCTCACAAGCGCATATAACTCTTTGTCATACGTGGGGTACCTCAAAGCTGCTCCATTCAGCTTCTCACTAAAATAGGCTATTGGCCGCTTTTCTTGCATGAGAACTGCTCCAATACCTAACCCTGATGCGTCACACTCAATCTCAAATGTCTTCTCGAAGTTGGGTAGTGCTAAAATGGGTGCACTGCATAACTTCGCTTTAAGATCCTGGAATGCTCGCTCTTGCGCCTCGCCCCATTGAAAACCAACTGTCTTCTTTACTACCTCAGTCAATGGCGCGGCAATGCTACTGAAGTCCTTGACAAATCTCCTATAGAAGCTCGCTAACCCATGAAAGCTTCGGACTTCTGTCACTGTAGTTTGCGTAGGCCATTCCTGAATTGCCTTTACCTTCTCCACATCTACCTCGATGCCATCTGCACTCACAACAAAGCCAAGAAAAACAATTCTATCCATGCAAAATGTGCATTTGTCAGAGTTGGCATACAATTGTTCTTTTCGTAAAACATCAAGTACATGCTTCAAATGCATCACATGCTCATCTACTGTTTTACTGTAAACTAAGATGTCATCAAAATAAACCACAACAAACTTACCTAAAAATGCACGCATAACATGATTCATCAATCTCATAAATGTGCTAGGTGCGTTTGAAAGACCAAATGGCATAACTAACCATTCATACAAGCCATACTTAGTCTTAAATGCAGTTTTCCACTCATCTCCCTCTCTCATGCGGATTTGATGGTATCCACTCTTCATATCAATCTTACTAAAATTTTGGAACCATGCAATTCATCCAACATGTCATCTAGTCTAGGAATGGGGTGACGATACTTTACCGTAA
The DNA here is from genome assembly GCA_019454045.1 of Zanthoxylum bungeanum. Taxonomy (NCBI): domain Eukaryota; kingdom Viridiplantae; phylum Streptophyta; class Magnoliopsida; order Sapindales; family Rutaceae; genus Zanthoxylum; species Zanthoxylum bungeanum. Next base: position 32,495 of record SKCR01042019.1, on the reverse strand, counting down.
TATTGTTGATAGCTCGACAGTCAACGCACATACGCCACATCCCATCTTTCTTAGGAACTAGAAGCACTGGTACTGCACAAGGACTCATGCTTTCCCTTACATACCCCTTGTCCATCAACTCTCGTACTTGCCTTTGTAGCTCCTTTGTCTCATCGGGATTACTCCTATAAGCCGGTCTGTTAGGAATGACTGCTCCAGGTATGAAGTCTATCTGGTGCTCAATACCTCTAATGGGTGGAAGCCCACTAGGTATGTCATCTGTCAGTACGTCACTGTAATCCTGCAAAAGAGATAGACACAGGAAGCAAATGGTCAGAGTTAGTAAAATAAATATGAGGCTCCTTGTAGACTAACAATAGCATGAGCTTGCTAGCCTTGAATGCTTTTCTCGCTTCACCCTCACCCATATAGAAACTCTTTTTAACTCTCCCTTTTGTTTCCCTCTCACGTTCACTCACACTTCCCTTGGGAACTCCCACGGCCCTGGCCTTATTTTTCTCACCAGATACATCACTCTCACTAGTCTCACCCAAGGTGGTGTTTCCCTTCGCTCTCTCTTTGTCACGCTCAAGTTGCAACTTAACCTGATCTTCATGGACTTGTGTAGGTGTAAGTGGGTATAATGTAATGGGTTTTCCCTTATGCTGAAAAGAGTACTTGTTCTTGAACCCATCATGAATAACCTTCTTATCAAACTGCCACGGCCTGCCAAAAGAATATGCCCAGCATGCATCGGTATCACATCACATAGGACATCATCTGTGTATGGCCCAATGGTAAAGCTCAATAATACCTGCTTTGTCACACTTATTTCCCCAAAATCATTTAACCACTGCAACTTGTAAGGCTTCGGGTGTCTCAAGCAACTCAACCCCAATCGCTCAATCAAAGCCGTGCTAGCAACATTAGTACAACTGCCCCCATCTATGATCATACTACATCCCTTGCCATTCACCGGCACCTAGTATGGAATATGTTCTCTCTCTGCTGCACACTCTCATCCTCGACAACATGAGCACTCAAAGCACGCTTGACAACTAAGGATAAGTTATCCAGCGGATATGCAGCTCCCTCATGGTCACTAGCATCCTCCAACTCTGGCATCTCCTCCTCGACCTCACTATCAGTAGAGTACACCTCTCCACTCTTTTTATCAATCACTAAGGTACGCCTATTGGGACATTGTGAAGCATAGTGTCACATGCCCAAACACTTGAAACACTTGACATCCTTAGTTCTAGCAGCTGCACCCTCAGGTTTTGGTCTAGTTTTGCTCGGTTCTGCAACTTCTTTACCCTTGGCACTAGGTTCGGCCCTAGGCTTATTAAAGCCTCCACTGAACTCGCCTCTAGGCTTGTCAAAGCCTCCATCTCGCTTCTCATTTGGAACCCATTTTCCCTTCCATGCAGAAGTAGCCTGAGTACCAAATCTGGATGTTGACCTTTTCTTGAGTTGCCTTTCTACCTTGATAGCCATGTGAAGCATATCCTCCAAATCAATAATGATGCAACTCCACCATGTTTGCAATCTCTCTATTCAAGCCCCCTAGAAACCGTGCCATAGTAGCTTCTGCATCCTCAACTACATTTGCCCTGATCATGGCAACTTCCATCTCTGTGTAATAGTCCTCAACACTTTTGGTCCCCTGATACAGATGTTGTAGTTTCTGATACAACTCCCTATAGTAATGGCTGGGTATAAATCTCTTTCTCATGAGACCTCTAAGTTCTGCCCATGTCTGAACCGGTCTCTCATAATTTCTCCTCCGTGTAGAGACAATCTGATCCCACCAAATCATAGCATAATCGGTAAACTCAATTGCTGCCAGATTGATCTTCTTCTCGTCTGAGTAGTGATGACAACTGAAAATCAATTCTATTTTCTTTTCCCATTCTAAATAAGCTTCAGGATCATTCTTGCCGTGGAATGTTGGTATCTTGATCTTGATGCTACCTAGATCACCATCTACATCTCTTCGCCTACCATATCCTCTCCAATCATAATCCTCTCTTCTGGCATAAAATGCACCTCTTGTTGGGATTTATGCCCTAGAGCTCATGTGTTGTAAACGGAATTGATTATTATAATAATTATAAACGCATTATTCATTTATCAAAGTTGTTTGATTTAAATTGCATATTATCCAATTGTCTTGTTTACCTTGATTACTCTTGTACCTTTAGACTTAGTGTATGTTTGATGCACAAGAGGATTTAAGTCTAAAGTTAGTAATCTAAATAGTCCATAGAGAGCAAACAGAGTGGGTACTTTGTTTGTGGTATATCTATAGCTGCGGTCCATTCTATACTTGTATGACGACCTTGATCCGGGATCGTTCATGTAGTGACATGGAATGGAGGCACCTTGTATGATAAGATCATATAGGACTGGACTCAGATAAATACGAATTTCTTTTAATATCCGTTAATCGAAGAAATTCATTTTATCTACTAGATGGTCATATATGGATTAATCTTAATCCTGAGTGTACTACGAACTCCTGCATGTCAGGCTGTGTCCTTTGATTTGTTATGGTGAGGTTGGTGTAGCAGTCCCGACCAATAACTACGTATTTTGGGGATATGGTTTTGTATGTAGCTGGGAACGTTTTACATAGATATGGAATTCACTCATTCTTTCGAGAAGTAGAAGAATATCTCTTTTAAGAGTTGATTCGGGACTTGAACAATTTTGAGCGCTCAACTTTTCTATTACGAATAGAAAATATTTTATATTCATAATTGTTATGAATTAATTGTTCATTATAGAATCAATGGTGCTTAAGAGACAAAATATTTAGAGGGGTATAACGGACTTATGACCCGGCTCTATTTATGAGATATTCGTGAAGGGCTATATCCATATGTAGTGACTATATCGATGGACACCGAAGTTGTTCGGCTTATATTTCCATCTACGGTAACGGGAGTTCAACTTCGAGTTTTTAGTGGAATAACGCGGAGTTAATAATTCATAATATTTAATTAAAGAGTTTAATTAATATTTCAGAATTATTGGAGCTCGGAACCGTAGGTCCATTTGGTCCCCGTGCTAGCTCGATTAACTGTAGCAAACCTAATATAATTAGATTGTCTAATAATATGCTCACATTATATTTAAATATTATTAATATGATTAATAATATTTTTGTCACAAATGAAAATAATATTAAATTAGTTTAATATTATATTTTCTAATATTTTTGATTATAAGATAATCAAATAATAATTATAAGATAATTATTACATCATTAATAATTATGAGATAATTATTACATCATCATTGATAATGCATAATTATGAGATAATTATGACATCATTATTTGATAATGGTAAATGCATTATCAAGACAAGCCTTAATGGTTTGCCAAATCATCCACAAGTTTTTGTTAATTAGTTTTGACCTAATTACCTAACTTGTTCCATTATCTAATGGATTTGGTTGACACTCCACTCAAGTGTGTTGGCCATTTACAATTGATAAAATTGAGTGGATGTTGATGGAATGATTTTAGTGGATTTTCTCTACCATTCCCACTCAAAGGTTGAGTGATAAAAGATTTTTTTTTTTTTTGAAAGTTTTCTAGTTTTTTTACACAACTTTGAGAGAGGTAGAGAGAAATACAAAAACACTTAGAATTTTTCTTCAATAGTTGAGAGAAAATTCTTATTCTTTTTTTGGATAAGGTAAGTATTATAACCAAAAGAAAACTATACAAGAGCAAAGGGGCATCCCCCAGGATCTAGAGAGGGCATGCCCTCCTAGAAGAAAGCCAAACGGCTACAAAAGATCAACTAAAGATGTCATCGGGCAAGTGCCACGAAAGGTGAAGCCATTTATTGTCATAAGATGGAGTCACCTTACGTAAAGAACTAACACGATTCCGAACATCAAAAACAATATCATATAGAAGAACAGAAACTGGCCTAAGAGGCATATCATGAGTGCGAGCATTCCTCTCCCTCCATATATGGTAAACTGACGCTGCAAAGGACAGACGAACCAGAAGATGATATAAAGAGGCACCAGAGAACTGACAAAGCCACTCAACAGTTTGGCGCCAATCTCGACAGCTCCAATCTAAACCACACATGGCTAACACAGACGACCAAACACTCGATGAAAATAGGCACTGAAATAAAAGATGATCGATGTCCTCACTCGAACAACCACAAAGGATACACCGCGAGCATGAGGATATACCAAATTTCATTAGACTGTCCTGAGTACAAAGGCCTCCCTGAATAGACATCCAAAGAAGAAAAGAATGGCGGGGAATAGATTTTCGGAACCAGACAACTCGGGACCAAGGCATCTCGGGTCTCCTCGACCTCAAAGCATTCCAGGCACAATCCACAGAAAATCTCCCATGTCTATCATCTTCCCAAACCAGCACATCCTCCCTCAAACTAGAAGGAGACGGAAGGTGAGTCTGAGCCAAATCAACAAGAGCAGCAGATCTAGAAGGGGGCCAATGCCAATCAGAATCAGAGATAATGGAAGCAACTGTCGCCATCCTATCCAAGCCAGAATCATAAATCACTCTCTCGCCCAATGAGTCCTCAATCGACCTACAGGATGCCAATTATCAACCACAATAATGTCGACTCACCATTCCCAATACTCACTCTCATCCGCCGACGGGACCAGGAACGAAGCTCCAAAATCTTACGCCAACTCCAAGAGCAATCAGAAGGACGAAGGATCTCCCAAAAACTTCTCCCCCTCAGTAAATAAGAGTAAACCCAAGTAGACCAAGAAGAAACCTGACCAGAACAGAGAAACCAAATATGCTTGACAATAGCCGCTCTATTCCAAGCTTCCAGACTCTTTATACCCAGTCCCCCCTCCTTAAGAGAGTAAACAAATTTTGCTCCAAGCTACTCTAGCCCCAGTAGGGATAAGCACACTACCCTTCCAAAGGAAAGAACGAAGGATAGTCTCCACCTTCCTAATCACTGACTTAGGAAGAATAAATAAAGAAGACCAGTAAACTTGAATGAGAACAAAACAGACTTTATAAGCTGGAGCCGACCTGCATAAGAGAGAAACTTACAACTCCAACTTTTAGCACGCATAACAATACGATCCACAAGAGAAGCACAGTCAGAGGCCCTAAGTTTAGTAGAGATCAAAGGAACCCCCAAATACCTCACAGGAAGAGTCCCCACCTGGAATCTCAACACATCACGCAGTTGGTCTTGCATAGAAAGAGAGTGCCAGAAGAGAAGAGATGACTCTTAGCTGGATTCGGAATTAAACCTGATAAACCACTGAACTGCCCAATACAATCCTTGATCAAAGAAACAGAGGATGCATCTGCTTTACAAAAAATCATAAGGTCATCTGCAAAACAGAGATGAGTAAGACGGTCCTTTGAACACCGCCAGTGGAACTGAAACCCGGATCAGTAGTCATATTACGAAGAAAAGGCCTGATAAAACTTCCATAGCTAAAACAAAAAGATAAGGAGACAAAGGATCACCTTGTCGCAATTGTTGAGATTTGAAAGGAAAAACAAGAGTGAACAAGATACTTGATCTTCTTCATCTCATTTTTCTTAAAGCCAAAAGAATTTGTGACAATATAATTTCTCTAAATAGTTTAGAGTTTGATACTTCTCTAATAGTTTAGAGGTTGATCTTTGTGAGTGAAGCCCACACTTCGGTTTGTTGGTTTCGAGATATAGCTCGGAAGATTGGGTGGTTGATTCTACGGTAGAATCTCAAAGAAATTCATCAAGAGTTCAGTAGAGTTCGACTTCAACAAAGGAGAAGGCAGAGAAAATTTTAAAGATCCGGTGCCACTACATAGCCATTTCCGCTGCGCTAAGGAAAGCCGTTTCCAACAATTGGCATCAAGAGCTAAGGTTGAAAAGTGTTCTTAACCCTTCTCTTTTAAGTTTTAAGTTCTTAATAATTATATGAGATATATATTATTAGAATGCATATTGTGATGAGTAGGCACAATTAGATTCATGAGATGAATGGTTGGTTTTAATGTTCATGTGATGAATGTTTACTTTGATTCATGTGATGAATGTATTGCGTTGATCGTTAATTTTTTCCGGCTCTTATTTTTAGATTTGGGAATGTAAGACCATAAGGTCATTTTCTTTCAAGTGTTGTAAGTTCATTTCTTTTGTAATAAGTCCAATATGTAACTCAATTTGTAACTTGGAGGAGCCGATGCCGCGAAGGACTTATAAAGAAGACATTCCACAAAGAACTCAACATACCATGGAGCAAGATTTGAAGACCAAGGAATGCCTTGGATTTATTGTACTAATTAGATTAGTATAGAAAAAAAAAATAAGAGCCCGGTTAACGCAATTTATGTATGTATGTGAAACTTCATTCCGTTATGAGTCCGTAGAAAAAACGGGGACCAAAACGGACTCCGGAAGCTCCCGAACGGAGTAATTAAAGTTTCAGTGTTTTGACACCAGACCGACAGCGTTCGAACGCCAGTAAAACGCAACTCAAACGTTTTGCTACTACTGCCTGGAAAACGTTCGAACGCACAGAGAACGCTATGCGAACGTTTTCAGCCCAGACCTGGGCATATATATGTTTTAAATTGTTTATTAACATGTCATATAGCCTAGGGTGCCTACTCTTGCATTTTCACATGCCATAACATGTAGACATGCATGATATTCAAGTCATAAAATATGATTTTATGTAAATTTAATAGTTAAACTAGAATATAAGATGCATGTAAAAGGATTAATAAGATTAATTGGTTTAAAGGTTTAAAAATTACGAATTCCAGTTTAAGAACAAATGGACATTATGAGTATATTATTTTCCTTGGTATATCGGATGGAAACCCAGATATAAATTCCATAGCCGCTTCCGAATGGACGGTAATTTGGTTTGTACTCGGGATACAATTCCACGTACCTTTGGAGTAAATAACATACTTATATCTATTAAATGGTTAATGACATATAGTCCATTAGTTGAATTCTAAAATTTTAAAACTTATAAGTGAACTAATATTTTAATTGTTAAAATTGATTAGACCACTTAAGCAAACTTGATTAAATTAGTTTAATTAAGTTAATGATTAGTAGAGACTAATAATATTAGTGAATAAAATTTTAAGTGTTAAAATTGGTTAGATCACTAATAATCCACTAGTATTAATAAAGATATGTTTTAGCCGAGCATAATCTTAATTCATTAGAAACTAGTGAGATAGAAACCTTAAACTTCAAAATAGTGAGTGGGAGAGGGGTATACCACAATATATCCCACGATCTCCATTGTTATCCAAAAACGTGAGATTCAATAGGCGCCTTGTGGCAGCTTTGTTCCTGTCCCCCTACGGATGGTGTCCTTATTGGGTCAATATCAAGTTTGGATTCCGAAAGGATAGGGACTCTAGATGTATTTGGTGATTTGACCTACCCTACGGCGGCACTTCACTAGTTAAGTCCAAGGGTTCCGAAATAATGGGTCACACTCACAAAGGAATGGTTAAGTTGTTAATCATAGCATCCTTGATCAAAATAACGGTAGTTGATTAATATAGGAATAAGAGTTATTTCAGATATATTAATCAATTGAGAATGTCTCAATCTATCATGCGAATACTTGACCTACCCTACGGCGGCACTTATTTGTGGGATGATAGATAATCGTGGCATAGTAATTCTTTTAGGTTTCTAATTCATTATACATTGATCATGCATCATGTTTAATTTTATGCCTAAATGTTTGACAATTTCAATATGCGATGAATGAATGATTGAATGCGCGTTTATTATTTTTCAGCCATGGCATCTGCAAATATCTCAATAATCAAACAACAAGAAAATTAACCGGGGATAATTATGTTAAATGGAAAAGTGACATGAATGCTATCTTGGTCTGTGAAGACCTTAAATTTGTCCTAATGGAGGAATGTCCTCCTGACCAAGCCAGCACTTAATGCTGGAAGAGCTGCATGTAATGCCTATAATAATTGGAAGGCAAAGGAAAAACCAATGAAAAATAAGAACAACAAAAGCTCCAAAGGAACCAATGCCAAAGGAAAATGTTTCCATTGTGAACAACAAGGGCATTGTAAAAGGAATTGTCCAAAATACCTTGCCGAGCTTAAAGAGAAGAAAAACTCAGGTAAATATGATTTACTTGTCATTGAGTCTCTTTTAGTGGAGGATGATAAATCCGCATGGATTGTTGATTCTGGTGCCACTAACCATGTTTGTTGTTCTTTGCAGCTACTTGACTCATGGAGGGACCTTGCTGAAGGTAGCTTCACCATGAGAGTTGGGACAGGGGATGTTGTTTCAGCAAAAGCAGTGGGAGATTCCAAGTTAAACTTTAATAATAGTTATTTATGTTTAAATGGTGTGCTATATATTCCTGGTTTTCGCAGGAATTTGATTTCTGTTACAAAACTTATGGAACATGGTTTTTCCATTTCATTTAATAATAAGTCAGTTATTATTAGTAGAAATGGATTAAATATTTGCACAGGAAACTCCGAAAATAACCTATATGTATTAAGACCGTTAATGCATGATTCACTGCTTAATACTGAAATGTTTAAGATTGAAAGATCTAAAACAAAACGGCAAAAGATTTCTCATGATGATACCTATTTATGGCACCTTAGACTTGGTCACATTAACCTTGACCGGATAGATAGACTAATTAAGAACGGAGTTTTAAATCAGTTAAAACTCGGTACTTTACCTGTCTGCGAATCCTGTTTAGAAGGCAAAATGACTAAGAGACCTTTTACTGGAAAAGGGATAAGAGCCAAAGAACCACTTGAGCTAATACATTCGGACGTTTGCGGACCGATGAATGTAAAGGCACGGGGTGGTTATGAATACTTTGTCACTTTCATTGACGATTATTCTAGATATGGGTATGTTTATCTAATGCAGCACAAGTCAGATACATTTGAAAAGTTCAAAGAATATCGTGCTGAGGTTGAGAACCAGTTAGGTAAAAACATCAAAATTCTACGATCAGATCGTGGAGGTGAATACCTTGATAAAGATTTCGAGGAATTATTAGTTGAGCATGGAATTGTTTCACAGCTCACAGCACCTGGAACACCACAACAAAACGGTGTTGCAGAAAGGAGAAATCGAACCCTACTAGACATGATGAGATCAATGTTTAGTTATAGCACTCTACCTAGTTCATTCTGGGGGTATGCATTGGAAACATCAATGTATATCCTGAATGTAGTTCCTTCTAAGTCTATTCCTAAGACTCCCTTAGAGTTATGGAGTGGTCGTAAAGCTAGTTTGCGACATTTCCGCATATGGGGGTGTCCAGCACATGTGCTAAAGAACAAGACTACTAAGTTGGAACCACGTTCACAGGTGTGCCTATTTGTAGGCTATCCTAAGGAAACTAGGGGTGGATTCTTTTATAATCCCGAAGATAATAAAATATTTGTATCGACAAATGCTACATTTCTTGAGGAGGATTATATGAAAGAATTCAAACCTCGAAGTAAAGTGTTACTTGAGGAGTTACTTACTGGTACGACCAGTAAACCATTGTCAAATGTTGACAAAGACATAACACCTTCAGCATCTGAAAGTCAGATGCAAGTTTATCAGAATACCATGCCACCTAGACGCAGTGGGAGGGTTGTAAGACAACCTGAACGCTATCTAGGAAATGGTGAAGTGCAAGTTGTTGCATCTTGTGATGGTATAGATGATCCATTGACCTATCGTAGTGCAATGGATGATACTGATAAAGAAGAATGGCTCAAAGCCATGAACCTTGAGATGGAGTCCATGTACTCTAACTCAGTCTGGGAACTTGTAGACCAACCTAATGGAGTAAAACCCATAGGTTGCAAGTGGATCTACAAGAGAAAAAGAGGAATAGATGGGAAAGTACAGACTTTCAAGGCTAGGCTAGTGGCAAAGGGTTATACCCAAAAGGAGGGAGTTGACTATGAAGAAACTTTCTCGCCAGTAGCCATGCTTAAATCCATCAGGATTCTTCTTTCCATTGCCTCATATTATGACTATGAGATTTGGCAAATGGACGTCAAGACTGCATTCTTGAATGGCAATCTTGATGAAAGTATCTATATGGTACAACCAGAGGGGTTCATAACCCAAGGTCAAGAGCAAAAGGTTTGCAAGTTGCAAAGGTCCATTTATGGACTTAAGCAAGCATCTAGATCTTGGAACATAAGGTTTGATACTACGATCAAGTCTTATAACTTTGAGCAAAACATCGATGAACCTTGTGTCTACAAGCGCATCATTGATGGGAAGGTGGTTTTCCTTGTGTTATACGTCGATGATATTTTACTCATTGGGAATGATGTAAAGATATTATCGGACGTTAAAATCTGGCTAGCTAACCAATTCCAAATGAAAGATTTGGGAGAGGCAAGTTATGTACTTGGGATCCAGATTATTCGGGATCGCAAGAAACGACTGTTAGCAATGTCTCAAGCATCCTATATCGACAAGATTCTTGTGCGATTTGGAATGCAAAATTCCAAGAAAGGTAATTTACCTTTCAGGCATGGAATTCATTTGTCTAAGGAACAGTCTCCTAAGACACCTCAAGCAGTTGAGGAGATGAGACATATTCTATTTGCTTCAGCAGTTGGAAGTCTTATGTATGCTATGTTATGCACGAGACCGGACATCTGTTTTGCAGTGGGAGTAGTCAGTAGGTTTCAATCCAACCCAGGATTAGATCATTGGGTGGCAGTGAAACACATTCTCAAGTATCTCCGAGAAACGAGAAATTATATGCTATTATATTCTGGTGAGGATATGATCCTCAGAAGAGGTGATGTCGTTGTCATGCAGATTCCATCTGCAGACAACCTGGCTGATCCGTTTACAAAGACCTTATCGGCTACAGTATTTGAAGGTCACCTAAATGGTTTAGGATTACATGACATGTCTCATTTGCTCTAGTCCAAGTGGGAGATTGTTGGGATTTATGCCCTAGAGCTCATGTGTTGTAAACGGAATTGATTATTATAATAATTATAAACGCATTATTCATTTATCAAAGTTGTTTGATTTAAATTGCATATTATCCAATTGTCTTGTTTACCTTGATTACTCTTGTACCTTTAGACTTAGTGTATGTTTGATGCACAAGAGGATTTAAGTCTAAAGTTAGTAATCTAAATAGTCCATAGAGAGCAAACAGAGTGGGTACTTTGTTTGTGGTATATCTATAGCTGCGGTCCATTCTATACTTGTATGACGACCTTGATCCGGGATCGTTCATGTAGTGACATGGGAATGGAGGCACCTTGTATGATAAGATCATATAGGACTGGACTCAGATAAATACGAATTTCTTTTAATATCCGTTAATCGAAGAAATTCATTTTATCTACTAGATGGTCATATATGGATTAATCTTAATCCTGAGTGTACTACGAACTCCTGCATGTCAGGCTGTGTCCTTTGATTTACTATGGTGAGGTTGGTGTAGCAGTCCCGCCAATAACTACGTATTTTGGGGATATGGTTTTGTATGTAGCTGGGAACGTTTTACATAGATATGGAATTCACTCATTCTTTCGAGAAGCAGAAGAATATCTCTTTTAAGAGTTGATTCGGGACTTGAATAATTTGAGCGCTCAACTTTTCTATTACGAATAGAAAATATTTTATATTCATAATTGTTATGAATTAATTGTTCATTATAGAATCAATGGTGCTTAAGAGACAAAATATTTAGAGGGGTATAACGGACTTATGACCCGGCTCTATTTATGAGATATTCGTGAAGGGCTATATCCATATGTAGTGACTATATCGATGGACACCGAAGTTGTTCGGCTTATATTTCCATCTACGGTAACGGGAGTTCAACTTCGAGTTTTTAGTGGAATAACGCGGAGTTAATAATTCATAATATTTAATTAAAGAGTTTAATTAATATTTCAGAATTATTGGAGCTCGGAACCGTAGGTCCATTTGGTCCCCGTGCTAGCTCGATTAACTGTAGCAAACCTAATATAATTAGATTGTCTAATAATATGCTCACATTATATTTAAATATTATTAATATGATTAATAATATTTTTGTCACAAATGAAAATAATATTAAATTAGTTTAATATTATATTTTCTAATATTTTTGATTATAAGATAATCAAATAATAATTATAAGATAATTATTACATCATTAATAATTATGAGATAATTATTACATCATCATTGATAATGCATAATTATGAGATAATTATGACATCATTATTTGATAATGGTAAATGCATTATCAAGACAAGCCTTAATGGTTTGCCAAATCATCCACCAAGTTTTTGTTAATTAGTTTTGACCTAATTACCTAACTTGTTCCATTATCTAATGGATTTGGTTGACACTCCACTCAAGTGTGTTGGCCATTTACAATTGATAAAATTGAGTGGATGTTGATGGAATGATTTTAGTGGATTTTCTCTACCATTCCCACTCAAAGGTTGAGTGATAAAAAGATTTTTTTTTTGAAAGTTTTCTAGTTTTTTGACACAACTTTGAGAGAGGTAGAGAGAAATACAAAAACACTTAGAATTTTTCTTCAATAGTTGAGAGAAAATTCTTATTCTCAATTGTTGAGATTTGAAAGGAAAAACAAGAGTGAACAAGATACTTGATCTTCTTCATCTCATTTTTCTTAAAGCCAAAAGAATTTGTGACAATATAATTTCTCTAAATAGTTTAGAGTTTGATACTTCTCTAAATAGTTTAGAGGTTGATCTTTGTGAGTGAAGCCCACACTTCGGTTTGTTGGTTTCGAGATATAGCTCGGAAGATTGGGTGGTTGATTCTACGGTAGAATCTCAAAGGAAATTCATCAAGAGTTCAGTAGAGTTCGACTTCAACAAAGGAGAAGGCAGAGAAAATTTTAAAGATCCGGTGCCACTACATAGCCATTTCCGCTGCGCTAAGGAAAGCCGTTTCCAACACCTCTATCATCAAACTGTCTATCCCTCCTATCATTCCTCCTATCAAACCTCCTATTAGGCCTCCTATCATGCCTAGGCTGAAATCTCTCCTCCACATCATCAAAACCATCAGGATCATCAAACTCATTTTCAGCTTCCTCTTCATCTGGTGGTACATACTGTGGTGGTACTCGGCGAGGTGGCACATTGTGAGGTGGTGGTACATTCTGAGGTGGTGGTACTCTGGGACCGCTACCAGTTTGAATACTCTCTACACTCTTGGACAATCTCTCCAAAGCAGTATTCATGTTCTCCATCATATCTGTAAATTTTCTATCCAAAGCCTCAAGCTTTTCATCAATAGTTAGATCTGCCATCTCAACACTAAACAAACAGATTAGAAAAACAAGAAAGTAAAGCAAATATGTAAATCCTCACAATCTCACGTGTTTACACTCGAATGATATCACTCAACTCGTGTTTGCACTCTATTGGCTTTTACCCGATACTGTGCTCACAATCACTGCCTTTTACCACTCTTGAGTTCTTCCTCAATTCAAATATGAATCACACTCAATCCAAGAATACAAAACCAAGCGTAGTCCTCAAGCTAGCATGGAACACAATGAACCCAATAATATATATATAGGGCAGGTGGAAACGAAATGTGAACAGGAATAGCAAGACGAAGACTCAATCAATAATACTTAAACTAGAGTATTTGTAATAAAGAAGTGAACAATTAGCACAATGGAAAAAAAATAAGCATGCAAATTCACGGTCGTATGCAATTTCGGGAGAAAATTTGGCACCGATATAGAAATTTTGATGGAATACCCTCCACGGGCACCTAAATGATAATATGGAACAAACTAGGTTCAACCAAAATTTTTTTTTTTTTTTTTTTCTGCTCAAGTGATCACTATCGCTCAAGTCCCTTTTTTTTTTTTTGATAACTGTAACATCCCGCCTAAGCCAGGATGCTACCGGCAGGAGACAGGCAAATCCTGACTCCATAAGCCTCTAACTGTGACGAAATTTCGGCATGATGTATTCGTAACATCATGTAACCTGGCCTACAGCCAGCATCCATTTACAACATGAAAATAAAATCTCGGCCTCAGGCCGGTCGGTATCTCAACATCAATGCAATCTAAGGGCCCATCTAATATGTAATGCAGACATATAAACCACATACCCTCAGGACTCCATGCCCGAAAACGCGTATATACAAAAACTTTTACAACTTAAACTTATAAACACTCGACTCTTATACTCCCAAGACCTGGTGACTAACTGACTGCAACGCTGCTATCCGGCTGCTCTGCAACTCTGAAATCCATAGCTGACCGTTCAGGTCGGCAACCTGCAAAACTCAAATACTGTTGTGGTGTGAGTCATTAGACTTAGTAAGTAACTATGCTCGTTCCTTGAGCGCCAAACACATGCAAAGTCTGAATTCTATTTTTTTGTATTACCCTAGGCTTTCTATGTTTCCATGTAATATTTACAAAGGTTGTGTCACTATATAATTTTTATCCCTTTACAAACATATTACTTGCTACTGATCCTTTTGTCTGATCATACGCGTACATACCTTAAATTATGTTTACTGTTTACTTCTTAAACATTTTTAACATAACATCAAGTTTCTCTATTCCTATTTACTGTATCAAGTATCATTTACTGTGTCAATTCCCACTGTAATAGTTACTCTGATATTTTTCCACTTTTCTATATACTTGTTTCTAATCTAGTTCTGACTTTTATTATAACTATCTTTCTTTGATATCATTGAAATATCATCAAATCAGTTTATTAAAATATTCTTTCTATTAAACATCCAACAGATTAAAATCAGCCATATAAACATGTATATAAAACCATATGATCATACGCCAATATCTTAACAATTGTTCCTACCATGTGAACGTATAATACACATAGGCTTTAATCACAAATATATATATGTAATCATGCTATCATGCTTCAATGTTAACTATATGCATCTCAGATGAATTTCTAACCTATATAATTCATATGCACGTCGTGTATACTATATAAAACTGTAACATGCTATGCTTTTAGAAAATACACTTTGAAAACTCTTTCTGAAAAACTATTATCTGAAAGTTTCTTTCTGAAAATCCTTTGCTGAAAACCTTACTTTTACTTTCTCTTTCTGGAAAAGCTCTTTCTGAAAACTATAAACTGTATTTGGGATATCTGCTGAAAACTGGCGCATAGGGGCGTTACGTATCGCCGTCCCCCCATACGCCGTAGAGCTAGATATGCAAATCCATGACATTGGGGCGTTACGTATCGCCGTCCCCCAAAGCATGCCATACCTGCCCTGAAACTAGCGGTCTTGGGGCGTTACGTATCGCCGTCCCCCAAGCCACAACTAGAACTGGGGTTGCAAATCTATGCTACCGCCCAAGCTCTGAACTGGAGATCAGGTACACGATCCTATGCCGCCATCCTGTCTCATAAACTAGGATCTAGGGGCGTTACGTATCGCCGTCCCCCTAATCCTCTACATGTGCACATGTCTCTATCCGTCAATTCCATCTCTGTATCTCAAGTTACATACTGGGGTGAGTTTTTCCCTCATGCCCCGAAAATATAAAACCATATTTTATATTTCAAAACTGTAAAAGCATTTTCTGAAATACATTTTCTTTCGAAATACATTTCTTTCAAAAGAAAATTTTCGAAACTTAACACTTTGAGTTCCCAAAATCTTTCTTAACTTTTATTCAACTTCTGAAAATCTTAACCACAAATATGTATCTACATTTCTTATATGCTAATTTTTATATTGCTTTACATTTACATGCAATGCCATGCATTCCTATCATTCATATATACCTCACACGTAGATAGACAAGTTCACTTACAACATTAGTTGTCATGATAGTTTTAGACATATGCGAATTATTCTTATCAACTTAATGATTCCATAACACATTCTGTACACAGTTATATCTGTCAATACTATGCAAACTCAATCCACATACCATTACACAGGTATCTTAATAGACAAACATATATTTTCTTTACATCGCCAAATCATCGCAAACTTTACAATAATTATAATTCACTTATTTATTCGTTTATATTACTCGTTAGTCACAAATACTATTATTCTCAATACATACTTTACAACCATCTTAATCATTTATGTTTAACCATTCTATTCGCCTATAATTAAATTTAATTCTTCATTTCTTAATGCACAAGGCCCGGGCATAACTCAAGTCTTTACCACTACCAAAATACAACAAGCAACCTAATATGCATCTACACACATAATATCATACAGTTATAATCAAACTAAGTGACTATACCATTTTAACTTCTTATCTTTGTAAAAAACATTCTTATATTATAGCTCATATAACTTCTCTTATCACATAAAACACACATGCATTTTCAACTCTCATTCTTGAAGACATAATCAATTCAATACGATTATGCAATATAATTTCATGTATATATATACACTTATATCTACTCACACCAAATTCCAGATCCCTAATTCTAAATTATCACCCATTCACTGCCCCTATTACACTCTGTGTTCGCTTTTATTAACTTCACAGCCGACCATAATATTAAACCAATTTCAGATTTCATACCCATAAAACTAGATATTTCCCCAATTTTTATTATAAGGTTCTACTGAATTTTCCCAAATAGAACCATTCTTTTAATCCAGTTAATTTCTTTCAATGTTCAAAGCTAAAATCAATTTCTGGTTTACTTAATATACCCATCATCATCATTCTTGAGTCAATTTGGTAATTTACCCTTTAACCCAAATTTATCAAATCCAATTGATCTCAAAGGCATCACAGACATAGATTACTTACAAATTGCTTCTGCTGCTCAGGACTTCTTCCCCTCTTCTTCTTCTTCCTCGCGCTCTATCTTTCTCTCTTTCTCTCATGTTTCTCCATTCTGCTCGGTCTGTGCCTTCTTCACCTCTTCTGATTCGACTTCTCTCATTTGTTTCTTATCATACTCGGTACCTCTCTCTTCTATTTCTCTATCTCTCTGTTTTATGTTATTCTCGGCTTACACTCGTTCTCTTCTCCTCTCTGTTTTCCGTGACTGTGTGTGGGTGTTCTGTGGGGGCGTGAACTGTGGGTGTGTGTCTACTCCTTCTCACTCTTTTTTTTTCCAACCTATCTCCCTTTTTCTGTTCCTTTATTTTCTTTTTCTTCCTTCTCTATTTGTTTCTTGTTTTCTTCTTTTCGGTCTGCCTCTTCCTTCTGGATTTCTCATCTTTTCGGTCTCTGTTCTTTCTAATTTGCGTGTGTGGTGTATATGTAATACACGTGTGAGTGTGTTTGATTTGTGTGGTGTGTGTATTTCAATTAGATATGTGTAGAGAAATCTAGATGCATATGCACATATATATATATATACATGTAATTAAATATTAATTACTTAAATTTCAATTTAACCCCTCAAGTTATTTTAATATAAACTTACAATTAATTTCGTGAAAAGTTCCCATTACTTAATAAAATTGACCTCGCGTTCGATCGCGGCCTTACGCGCGAAAAATAAAATTCACACAACTTGCTATAATAACCAGGGATATTACAATAACGTCAGATGCTAAATGTGGTACTGATTTCAGAGGTTGATTTAGGTTCTGATTTCAGAGGCTGGTTTTCAAAGCCTGATTTCAGAGTCTGATGAGGGTCTGAATCCAGGGTCTGAATTCAGAGGTTGCTGGTCAGTGTCTGATTTCAGAGTCGAATAAGGGTCTGATTTCAGGTTATGAATTCAGAGGCTAATTTTAAGAGGTTACTGGTTAGGGTCTGATTTCAGAGGCTATTGGTCTGGGTCTGATTTCAGAGGCTAAGTTTCAGGGTCTGATCTCAGAGTCTGATTCAATGGTTAAGTTTCAGGGTCTGAACTCAGAGTCTGATTCAATGGTTAAGTTTCAGGGTCTGAACTTAGAGTCTGATTTCAGAGGCAGATTTCAAAGGTTACGTTTTAGGTCTGATTTCAGACTTCACTTAGTTTTCACACTGCACTAGGGTTTTAGAAACAAAACACACAGCCGCCAAAGAACATGCTTATTTCTTAAACATATGCTAAGAACAAAATGACTATGACGAACTGATAGGAAGAACAGAACAGAAGCCCAGAACTGGAAAAAGATGAACTGATATGCATAACATAATAGAACCAGATCCAGAAAATGCTTCACAACAAAACCAGATCCAGAAAAATAAACAAAACAAAAACAGAAACAAGATCCAACAAGAACTGAAACGAAAATAACCAAGCACGAAAATAAAAAACAGAATCAAACAAAAGAAAAGATAGGAAAAATCAGACCTTGGAACCCTGAGCTCTAGATACCAAATGACAAGAAACCCACTTGGATTCGAAATCCAAGCAAACCCCAAGCAACGGACAGAACCCCAAGAATCGCGAATATGATTTTTGTAGAAACAAAACCCTTCCAAGGCCACAAAGAAGACCCACAAAGAACTTGCCCTTGAGAACCTTTAAGATGAATCCTTGTAGTGTTTTGCTAGCAATGGAGACGCCACTAAGTTTGCCAAAACTTAGATAAGTCGATTCAAGCTTGAAAAGGGGAATCCCTCCCTTACAATAATTCGGCCATAGCCAAAGCTTTAAGCTTTTGAGTTTACAAATTCGTTGGTTGCCTTCAAATGAAGAAGAAAGTAAGTTTAAATAGTGTTACAAAAGAAACCCTAAAGGCAAAAAGACAATAATGCCCCTAAAAACGAAATTACACAAATATCAAGTCTTTAAGTCTTTAAAAGCCTAAAAAGCTTTATTCTAAACTGATTTGGGCCAAGTGAAATGGCTTTGGGCCCTTTCCATCGAAGCCCACATGCGCCTCTATTTGTTGGTTGCAGCTGGCCATAAAACTCTGAACTAATCCCGCCATTGCTTCTCTGAGTCTTTTGGTCCTCTGCCTCGTAATTGGCCCTTCTGGTACTTGTAATGCGTCATTTGGTTTGTTGTCTGCCTGGATCATGTCAGAAACTCTCTACGAAGCTTGGGAAAGGTACAAAGATTTACTCCGGAAATGTCCACACCATGAGATTCCAAAATGGCTTCAAGTCCAAACATTCTATAATGGGCTTTCTGGAATAATGAGAACCACAATCGATGCTGCTGCTGGAGGAGCTTTGATGGCAAAAGGAGAAGATCAAGCCTGGGAACTAATTGAAGAAATGGCTAATAACAATTCCTTGTGGCCAACAGAAAGAAGTCTGATTCAAAGAATTGCAGGAATTTATGAAGTTGGAGCTAATACAGCAGTCAACACCAAGCTAGATCAAATATGCAAATTCATGGAGACTCTTACCACTGGATCCACAAGTTCACCATATGGAGGAGCACCAGAATCAAATCAACTTGAAGAAACAGTGAATTATGTCAACAATTTCAACAGGCAGGGGAACAATCCATATCCAACACCTACAACCCAGGTGGAGAAATCATCCTAATTTTTCATGGAGCAACAATCAGGCCAACAGCGGAACTATCCACCACCTGGATTCCAGCAACATAATAAAGGCCAGGAGCAGACAAATGAACCAGTGATGGCAGAGATTTAGCTCAATTAAAAAGATATGAAGCTATGATTCAGAGGCAATCAGCTTCCATCAAAGCACTGGAGAATCAAATCGGACAACTGGCCAATGCTCAGAGTTACAGACCGCCAGGTAATCTTCCTAGCAACACACAGAACCAATCCAAGGAACCGAGGGAAGGAGGAATGTCAGCTATTACCTTAAAGAGTGTACTGAGATCAATAAAGATTTGGACAAGGTCAACAATTGAAGATATTCCAAAAGATGCAGTTCCACAGATGGAACAAAAGAAGCAAAGGAAAAAGAACAGATCCACTCACCACCACCTTTTCCTCACGTCTTCAGAAAAACAACTGGACAACAGTTTGCTCGTTTCTTGGAGATTTTTTTTTTGGATAAGGTAAGTATTATAACCAAAAGAAAACTATACAAAGAGCAAAGGGGCATACCCCAGGCAAACTAGAGAGGACAAGCCCTCCTAGAAGAAAAGCCTATAGGCTACAAGCAAAGATCAACAGAAGATGTCAACGGGCAAGTGCCATGAAAGGTGAAGCCATTTATTGTCATAAGATGGTTTCACCTTACGTACAAAGCTAGCACGATTCCGAACATCAAAAACAATATCATAAAGAAGAGTAGAAACAGGCCGAAAAGGCATATCATGAGTGCGAGCATTCCTCTCCCTCCAAATATGGTAGACTGAAGCTGCAAAAGACAGACGAACCAGAAGGTGACGTAAAGAGGCATCAGTGAACTGACATAACCACTCAACAGTCTGTCGCCAATCCCGACGACTCCAATCTAACCCCACAAAGCCAGCACAGACGACCAGACCCTCGAAGAGAAGATGCACTGGAAGAAAAGATGATCAATGTCCTCACTTGAACAACCACAAAGAATACAACGGGAGCAAGCAGAAATACCAAACCTCATCAAACTATCCTGGGTACAAAGGCCTCCCTGAATAGACATCCAAAGTAAGAAGGAATGACGGGGAATAGCCTTCCGGAACCAAACAACTCGAGACCAATGCAACAAGTTTCCCCTAGTACGCATGGCATTCCAAGCACTATCCACAGAAAATCTCCCACTCTTATCATCCTCCCAAACCAGCACGTCCTCCCTCAAACTAGAAGGAGACGGAAGATGGGACTGAGCCAAGTCAACAAGGGCAGCAGACCTAGAAGGGGGCCAACGCCAAGCAGAATCAGAGATAATGGAAGCAACTGTAGCCATCCTATCCAAGCCAGAGTCATAAATCACTCTCTCACCCAACGTGTCCACAATCGGGCCCAAAGGATGCCAAAAATCAAACCACAATAAAGTCTTCTCACCATTCCCAATCCTAACTCTCATCCGCCGCCGGGACCAAGAACGGAGCTCCAAGATCTTACGCCAACTCCAAGAGCAATCAGAAGGACATGGGACCTCCCAAAAACTTCTCCCCCTCAACAAATAAGAGTGAACCCAATTCGTCCAAGAAGAGACCTGGCTAGAACAAAGAAACCAAATGTGCTTAACAATAGCCGCTCTATTCCAAGTATCCAAACTCTTAATCCCCAGCCCACCCTCCTTAAGAGGTAAACAAACTCTACTCCAAACCTCTCTCGCCCCAGAAGAGGTGAGTGCACTACCCTTCCAAAGGAAAGAACGCAGAATCGTCTCCACCTTCCTAATAACAGACTTAGGAAGAATAAACAAGGAAGACCAGTAAACTTGAATGGAGAACAAAACCGACTTAATAAGCTGAAGCCGACCCGCATAAGAGAGAAATTTACTACTCCAACTCTTAGCACGCAAAACAATACGATCCACAAGAGAAGCACAATCTGAGGCCCGAAGTTTAGTAGAGATCAAAGGGACACCTAAATACCGCACAGGAAGAACCCCTGCTTGGAACCCCAAAACATGACGCAGATGGCCCTGGAGAGTAGAAGAGATACCAGAAGAGAAGAAATGACTTTTAGCTGGATTCGGGATCAAACCTGATAAACTACTGAACTGCCCGAGACAATCCTTGATCAATGAAACCGAGGGGGCATCTGCTTTACAAAAAATCATAAGGTCATCCGCAAAGCAGAGATGAGTAAGACGGTCCTTAGAACAACGCCAGTGGAATTTGAAACCCGGATTAAGAGCCATATTACGAAGAAGACCCGACAGAACTTCCATAGCCATAACAAATAGATAAGGAGACAAAGGATCACCTTGTCGTAAACCACGACCCCCAGAGAAAAAACCATGCAACTCCCCATTAATAGACACAGAAATCTAGTAGTAGTCATACATTCCTGAATCCAACCCACCATCCTCTCTGGAATACCAACAGTCCGCAAAACCTCAATCAAGAAATCCCAACGAACAGAGTCATAAGCTTTCATCAGGTCAATCTTAAGAGCACATCTCGGAGAACTGCCAGTCCGGTGATAATTCCGAACCAATTCCTGACATAAAAGAATATTGTCGCTAATACGCCTTCCCGCAACAAAAGCAGATTGATTATGACTGATCACAGAAGGAAGGATAACCTTGATCCTATTCGCAATAAGCTTAGCAATACACTTGTAAATAGTGTTGCAACAAGAAATAGGCCTATAATCCTTAACCTGGGCAGGGTTAGGAATCTTAGGAATCAGAGCAATAGAAGTAGCATTAACCTGCCTCAAGAGGCGCCCAGAAGAAAAGAAAGAGTGAATAGCACATAGAACATCATTCCCAACAATTTCCAAGACTTCTTAAAGAAACCCGAATTAAACCCATCTGGGCCTGGAGCTTTATTGTCCTTCAGCGCGAAAAGGACAGCCTTAATCTCCTCATCTGAAACCTCCCGGGAAAGATTCTCACTCTGCTCGACAGTCACATGTCTAGTAATGGCAGAATGAAGGGCCACCCTATCAATATCCTGCTGACCTTGCTGGGGACCTAAAAGAGTCTCAAAAAAAAACAAACTCATCTCTAACCAAAACATCTTCATCCACACGGGTCCCATCCTCCTTAGAGATAGAAGTAATTTTGCTGCGACCGTGAAAACTCTTCATAGCAGTAAAGAAGAATTTAGTATTCTGATCCCCAAGGTTAAGCCACTGAACACGAGATTTCTGTCTGTTGAAGCCTTCCTCAGCCCGACTCATGTCACCATACCGTAACGAAAGGCTAGCTTCCTCAGCTAGTAGAGCAGGGTCACTAGGGTCGTCCTGTAAAGCACACTGCACTCTATCCAACTCCTGCCTAATCTCCAAAACTCGACACGGAATCTTAGAGAAATGCTCAACATTAAACTTCTTCAAGGCCAACTTAACACTCTTCAACTTACAACATAAACGGAACATAGGAGTACCATCAACATCAATATCCCACGCCCTAGCCACAACAGAGAGAAAATCAGGATGATCAGCCCAAAAATCAAAGAATTTAAAGGGGATTTTCCTCTTAGGGAGCTCTGCAAGCTTAACAACCATAGGAGAATGATCAGAAATCCGGGGGGAAGAAAGCGGGCAGAAGAACCCGGGAAGAGACACTCCCAAGAAGAATTAACAAGAACACGGTCCAACTTACGCCAAATAGGAGACTGAATCTGCTTATTAAACCAAGTAAACTGACAACCAGAGAACTGAAGATCATCCAATCCAGCCTGACCCAAACAGCAGCCCAAATCATCTTTCCAAGCCGGCCAAGCCACAGACCCACCACAATGCTCAATCGGAGAGCGGATGGCATTGAAGTCTCCCAAAACAAGCCACGGAGAGTCATCAAAACCACTACCAGTAGAAATCAGGTCAGCCCAAAGATCCCGACGCTTCTCGTAGTCACACTCACCATAAACCACCGAAACTACACAATTCCACATCCCAGAAATATGAGACACACTACAATGAATAACTTGAGCTGAAGAGTGAATAATATTAACATCAATGTCACTAGGGTTCCAACAAACCCAGATACGACCAAACGGGCTAACATCCGAATGGCAAAAAAACTTCCATGAAGGATTAATCGCACGAGATACATTCACAAAATTAACCTCCTTAACCTTGGTTTCAACTAAACCACACAACGAGAGCTTCTCATCACAAAGAAACCTCCTAATTTCAGCATGTTTTAAAGGGTCATTGAGACCCCGAATGTTCCAACAACCAAAAATCATAAAAACAGAGAAGAGTAGAGCCAAACCAAACAAATCATCGCCGACGACCCCCCCTAGGGGACTGCCGTTTCTGACTCCTCTTACCACCAGAACCCTTTCTAGTTTTGTTACCATAAGCCAATTTCTTGAAATCCAGAGAGTCAATGGCCTTGTTAGCCAAATTGTTAACCATGGGGGTAGGCGAAACAAAAGCTACAGAAGGCGAGCACTCAGCTAAATCAGACTTAGGAAGATCCTCAACAATGATTGAAGAAGCAAGGGAACACTCACCTACAATATTACCATCTGTCTCCACAGAAACTGTCTCAGAAGAAACCACAGGCAAAAGAGGAGAAACCAGAGCCGATTCCAACCCATTAGAAGAGCACTCCCCAAAAACAAGAGTCCTGTCAGTGTAAACATCCTGAGCCAAATCACCGCTCGAGCTAACAGGAGTGGACACAGAAGCTCCCTTGCCTTTCTTCTTCTTAGTGACCGGGATCCAGACACCCTCTTGATCCTTAGTAGTGTCAACCATAGCAACTTTATCCATAGACGGAATAGATGGCTTGGGAATCCGGGATTGAGAAGGTTTACTAACCTCCTTACTAGGAGCCTTTTTAGGGCAAGAATTCACTGAATGGCCAAAAACTTCACAAGTGGAACATTTCACAGGAACCCATTCAAACTCAACCCTAATAGGTACCCTAGTACCATTAGGATTTTGGAAAACAATCTCCTCGGCCATGGGGTTCCTAGCATCAATCTCCACACAAACACGAGCGAAACTGAGCCTTTTCCTGGAAATGGTAACATGGTCAGCATTTAGCGGTCTCCCAATAGCACTAGCAATACAACTAATTCCTTTCGCCGTCCATAAAGTCATAGGTAGATCAAAGAGTCTAATCCAGACCGGAACCTTGAACAGGTCCTCCTTAGTCAAAGATAATTCAGGATGCCAAAGTTTGAGAACCAACGGTCTATTAGCCATATGCCAAGGGGCTCCGTCCAACACCACACTAGCCTCTTGAAGGCTATTAAATCTAAACAAAAAGAAACCATTATCGGAGGTAAGAACCTCTAGTAAACCTATTCTCCCCCATAACTTGTGTGCAATAGAGTTGACAGTTTGAAAAGGGAGTCTTTTACCCACAAAGTAACCCACTAATGTACTCTCGCCAATACACACTACCTTCTTCAATAACTTCAGCAGGGGGGCACACAATAACCTTACCATCAATAATATTTGGTTGGACATAATGTAGAGCGGTTGAAGAACTTGACGAATCAAAAGGATCAACTCCTTTAGGTCCGTTCAACGCAGTAGCATAACTCTTAGGACAACCAGGATTACCCCCCTCTGCTACTGCAGGAGCCTCAGAAACAACAGGCACAGCAACCTGACTCACACCCAATGCATCACCAATCACACTTACTCCTGTCAACTGGGCAGCATTCTGCCCCAAAACAGTCCCAGTATCCATCAAAACAAACTGCCACAGCCGAGGACTTCGACTCCTGACCAACAACTATCCCAACATCCCCAACCAGTTTCCCATCAATACTCAGTCCAGAATCACAGCCAACCGCAGCACCATAGCCAACCGAACCCCCATCAACACCAGGTCCAGATCCAGAAACGCAACTAACAGAACCCCTATCAACGCCAGGGTCAGAACTCAAACAAACATCAACCAACAAGCCCACATCACCAGCGACCAAACTGCCAACTGAACTACCTACAACGCCATGTCCAGAAACACAAGCAACGCTGACTGACTCAGATTGTACGCCATGTCCAGACTGACTAGAATCCAAACGACCAGCAGGACCACCTACAACTCCATGTCCCTGATCACAAACAACGACACAATCAACACCAGGACCAGAACCCAAACGCACATCATTCAACAAACCCACATCACCATCGACCAAACAGTCAACAGAACTACCAACAACGCCATGTCCAGAAACACAAGCAGCACTGACAGACGGAACGCCATGTCCAGACCGACTAGAACCCAAACGGCCAACAGGACCACCTTCAGAAACAGAAGGCTTAACACTAGCCATTGACGCCGTCGCCGAAGAGAAGACCGAAGGTGAGCTCGCACGACCCGTCGAATGCTTCAAACAACCAATGCCAAGATCCACAGGAGGCGAGGCGTTAGTGGCCAAAGAGACAACCCTAACAGCCTTGCGGCCAGAACCAGGGAGGCGCGGCGCCCCACGACAGGAAGACCAGATGGAGGCATAAGGAAAGACGGGAAGAAGTGAAGAAAGAGCAGTAAGAGCAAAGTAAATAAGGGAAAGGAGAAAAACGATCTGTAAAGCAGGAGGTTAATCAGTTTAGTAGATGACCAGAACCGATCTGTAAAACAATGGGTTTATAAAAAAAAAATCAGGGTACAAAACGAACTGTAAAAGCAAAGGGTTAGGGTGAATCGGTTTAGTAGATGACCAGCACCGATCTGTAAGGACAAAGGGTTTTTAAACAAACACGGCGATCAAAGACGGGAATCGCCGAGAGGGAGGGAAAGTTGAGAGCATTTTGCTATTCATGTCTTGGAGATTTTCAAAAAGCTGCACATCAACATTCCATTTGCAGAAGCCTTGGAACAAATGCCCAGCTATGTCAAATTCATGAAAGACATTCTTTCACGAAACGGAGATTGGGAGATTACGAGACAGTAGCTTTAAGGAAGAATGCAGCGCCATCATTCAGAGGAAGCTTCCTCCGAAGTTGAAAGATCCTGGCAGTTTCACAGTTCCATGCACAATTGGAGAACATTACATTGGTAAGGCTTTATGTGATTTAGGTGCCAGTGTTAATTTAATGCCTTTTTCTATTTACAGGAAACTGCAAATTGGAGAAGCAATGCCTACCTCGGTATCTTTGCAACTTGCTGATCGAACACTCGCATTTCCGAGAGGAGTTGTTGAAAATGTGCTGGTCAAAGTTGACAAACTCATCCTTCCAGCAGACTTCATCATCCTTGACATGGAAGAAGACAAAGAAATACCTATCATTCTTGGGAGACCATTTTTGGCTACAGGTAAAACTGTAATTGATGTGCAAAAAGGAGAACTAACCATGAAAGTGCAGGACCAAGAAGTGACATTTAATGTTTTCAAAGCTATGAAATTTCCGAGCGATGAAAAGGAAGAAGAAGAAGAATGCTTCAGAATTGATGTTATTGATAGTATCATTCAGAATACTGAGCCAAATTCCACAGATACACTTGAAGCTTGCATCACCAATATGACTGACAGCGAGCTAAATGCTGAAATCCTGGAATGTATTAACTACCTTGACAAACCATTCCGATTCAAAGTAACACCACCAGTTGAAAGCTTGGAATTGCCAAAGAAAGATCGAATCAAGCCTTCGATTGAAGAACCACCACAGCTGGAACTAAAGTTACTTCCGAGCCATCTCAGGTATGCATTTCTTGGAAACTCTTCTGAATTACCTGTTATTATTTCTTCTTCTCTAACATTGGATCAGGAAGAAAAGCTACTGAGAGTATTACGAGAGCACAAAAGAGCCATTGGCTGGACTATAGCAGACATTCGAGGCATTAGTCCATCATTTTGCATGCACAAAATTCTGATGAATGATGAATACAAACCCACAGTGGAGCATCAACGGAGACTCAATCCAATCATGAAGGAAGTTGTGAAGAAAGAAATCATCAAATGGTTGGATGCTGGTATCATTTACCCCATCTCAGATAGCACTTGGGTAAGTCCTATGCAGTGTGTACCAAAGAAAGGAGGAATTACTGTGGTCACCAATGAAAAGAACGAGCTGATCCCAACAAGAACGGTGACTGGATGGAGAGTATGCATGGACTACAGGAAACTTAACAAAGCCACGAGGAAGGACCATTTCCCACTACCATTTATTGACCAGATGTTAGACAGACTGGCAGGACATGAATTCTATTGCTTTCTGGACGGATATTCAGGGTACAATCAGATTGCCATCGCACCAGAAGACCAGGAGAAAACTACCTTTACATGTCCCTATGGTACTTTTACTTTCCGCAGGATGCCATTTGGATTATGTAATGCTCCTGCTACATTTCAGCGTTGTATGATGGCCATCTTCTCAGACATGCTGGAGCATAGTATGGAGGTTTTTATGGATGATTTTTCTGTGTTTAGAGATTCTTTTGACCATTGTTTGCAAAATTTGGAACAGGTATTACAAAGGTGCGAAGATACAAACCTGGTACTCAACTGGGAGAAATGTCATTCATGGTGCAAGAAGGCATTGTTCTTGGACACCGGATCTCACAAAAGGGAATTGAGGTAGACAAAGCAAAGTTCGAGACAATTGAGAAACTACCTCCACCAACATCCATAAAAGGGATTCGGAGTTTTCTTGGACATGCATGTTTTTACAGGAGATTTATCAAAGACTTTTCCAAGATTGCCAAACCTCTTTGCAATCTTCTGGAAAAGGATGTGCCTTTCAACTTCACCAAAGAATGCCAGGAAGCTTTCAGATCTTAAAACAGAAGCTGATTTCTGCCCCCATCATTGTAGCACCAGATTGGACCCTTTCATTCGAGTAATGTGTGATGCTAGTGATTTTGCTGTAGGTGCAGTTTTGGGACAACGCAAAGCAAATATTTTCCACACCATTTACTACTCCAGCAGAACTCAACTACACAACCACTGAAATGGAGTTGCTAGCAGTTGTGTACGCTTTTGACAAATTTCGCTCTTATCTGTTGGGTCCCAAAGTGGTGGTCTACACAGATCATTCAGCAATCAAATATCTGATCACAAAGAAAGATGCCAAACCCAGATTGATCCGTTGGATACTTCTTCTACAAGAATTTGATGTGGAGATCAGAGACAGGAAAGGAACAGAGAATCAGGTGGCAGATCATCTATCAAGGCTCCAGAATGGAGAAACAGCTGACAAAGATCCATCAATCAAAGAAACTTTTCCAGATGAACAACTGTTTTCCATAAATCAACATGAAATCCCTTGGTATGCTAACTATGTCAATTACATTGTATCAGGAAAATGGCCGTTGGAATGGACAACTCAGCAACGGAAGAAGTTCTTCAAAGAAGTCAAGCACTATGTCTGGGACGAGCCGTACCTGTTCAAACGGTGTGCTGATCAATTATTGAGACGGTGTGTTCCACATAAGGAGGTCAACAGTGTTTTACAACACTGTCATTCATCACCATACGGCGGACACTTCAGCGGAAACAAAACTGCAGCCAAAGTCCTTCAATCAGGTTTGTTCTGGCCCACACTTTTTAAAGATGCTTATCTTTTTGCTTTTCAATGTGACAGGTGCCAGAGAACGGGGAATATTTCGAGGAGAAACGAAAGACCGTTGCAAAATATTCTGGAAGTGGAGATATTCGATGAATGGGGTATTGATTTCATGGGACCCTTTGTTCCATCATTTGGAAACTTGTACATCCTGGTTGCTGTAGACTACGTCTCCAAATGGGTTGAAGCAATTGCATTGCCATCCAATGATTCAAAAGTGGTGATCAAATTCCTGAAAAAGAACATTTTCACTCGATTCGGAACACCTCGGGCAATTATCAGCGATGGTGGCTCATATTTCTGCAACAGATACTTTGATGCACTCCTATCCAAATACGGAGTTACTCACAAAGTTGCCACAGCTTACCATCCACAGTCAAATGGACAGGTTGAGGTTTCAAACAGGGAGATCAAAAGAATCCTAGAAAGAACCGTTGGATCAACAAGGAGAGACTGGTCAACAAAACTAGATGATGCATTATGGGCCTATAGGACAGCTTACAAGACACCCATTGGTATGTCCTCATATCGATTGGTGTTTGGGAAAGCATGCCATCTGCCAGTTGAGCTTGAACACAAGGCGTACTGGGCACTGAAGAAGTTGAATCTTGACTCACAAGCTGCAGGAGAGAAAAGACTTCACCAACTCAATGAATTGGAGGAATTTCGCCTACAGGCTTATGACAATGCCAAATTATACAAGGAAAAGACCAAAAAATGGCATGACCGAAAAATAGTGCACAGACAATTGGAACCAAGGCAGCAGGTGTTGTTGTACAACTCAAGATTGAAACTTTTCCCTGGAAAGTTGAAATCTAGGTGGTCCGGACCATTTGTGATCACTCAGGTTTTACCATATGGAGCTGTTGAGTTACTGGATCCCAATACCAACAACACATTCAAAGTGAACAGTCAGCGTGTCAAGCACTACTGGGGAGAATCATTTGAGCGACAAAAAGAAAGTGTCACACTTTCAGATCCAGCATAAACGTTCAAGCAGTCACGTCTAGCTGACGACTTTAAACTTAGCGCTCGTAGGGAGGCAACCCATGCAATTTTTGTATATATTGTGATTTGGTGTGATTTAATTTGGTGTGTTTAGTTTTTGCAGATTAAGTCATTTTAAGATGGAAGAAGCTCTCGCAAATCTTCACAAGCAATTTCCTTCTCTCCCTCAAAAATCTCTAATGAAAGTTTACAAAGCTCGCTTGGAACGAATGAGATTACTGACAATCCATGGTGTGCCCAATGACATTCGTTGGGTAATTGAAGCACGAGTTCGATTGGCAGGTGAGTCTTCTGAATCTTTTATTTCACATCTGCCTGGTTTTGGAAGAAGCACATATGCAAAGAAACGAAGAGCTAAGCAAATGGGTGTTTGTTACAAATGTGCACGATGGAATTGCAATACTCGTTGTCGTTCTTTAGGAATGGTGTCTGTTAATCGCGAAGACAAAATTAAATTCATTAGGGATGGCTTGAGTAAGGAGTCTTTAGATGATATATCTTCGACTCTTGAGACGCATCCCAGTGGATATGTTCACATAGACTTTCGCAGATTACATACACAATTTCAAAAAAAAAACAACAGTTAAGTCTTGGGAATCTGACTCAAAAAGACCATGTTTGCCAATTTATAAGAAAATTGGATGGGAAGCTTGTCCCTGACGCATAGACGTCAATCAAGCTTGTTATTTTTGTAAATATTATATCTCTTTGTCTTTTCCTAATAATTGTGATTTGTTTTGTTGTTTTCTTTTATTTTTTCCGACAGGATCCAGATCTTGTTGACTATCACGATCTATTTTACTATTTTGCTACTAATCGTCCTTTGGAAGATACTTGTGATATTTTTACTCACCCTTTTTCAGGTACTATAAATTCAACTCATTATTGCACTTTTAAAGACATCCAGAGTAAAAAATGGAAACAACTTCAAGAAGACGAGTTGAAAACATCTGTGTGTTTTGCGGTAGTACTGTTGGTACTAAACCACAATACATAGAAGCAGCACATGAATTGGGTCGAGTCTTAGCCGCAAGGAATATGCACTTAATATATGGCGGAGGTAATCTTGGACTTATGGGGATTGTTTCAAAGGCCGTACAGGAAGGAGGCAGTCACGTTTTGGGAATCATCCCAAAACCCTTGGCAGAGGCAAATCTTATTGAACCATCAAACGGAGAGGAACTGATCGTGCCAGGTATGTCTGAACAACTGGTAGAAATGATTAACCGTGCTGATGCTTTTATTGCTTTGCCAGGTGGCTTGGGCACATTGGAGGAAATTTTTATTGTACTATCTTGGGCGAACCTGAACATACACCATAAACCAATTGGGCTGTACAACGTTGATGGGTTTTACGATTTTCTTTGTGTGTTTCTTGATGATGCTCGGAGAAATGGGTTCGTGTCAAAACCTTTAAAAGAACTCCTCTTCACTGCCAGAACTGCTCCAGATCTAATTGACCAACTCATAGCCTATGAACCGAAAGTTGACCCTATCATTTCAAAGATAAATTGGTCCGAGGACGATCGTGGTAAGAGACGTCGAATTAATCTGGATCTTAACCTTTAATTTCCTGTAAAATTTCAGCGAACCAAGTACGACTCTCTAAACTCTTCTTCTACTATTTAAGACATTGGGGACAATGTCTCATTTAGGCTTGGGGGAGGGAATTAGTTGATTAGTACCTTGTTTTTAGTTTGTATGTTGTTTTTATTTTTAGTCCAAAATTTTTCGAAAAATACAAAAAAATTGGAAAATTTTCAAAAATTACAAAAATATTTTGTGTTTTTGTGTTTTTATTTTGACTAAAAAGGTGAAATTGGTAAGAAATAGCCGAGTAAGGAGTTTCCACTCCTGAGACGTATCTCAAACCAATTATTTCGAAACAAGTTAATTTTTGTTTATTTCCTTTTAAATTATTTAATTTGTGAATTCTCCTTAATACTGACTAAAATGGATCTTCATATGCTCAGTTTGCAGGTATTATCAACATGCATAGTAACATACAAACATGAGCTGTAGTTGAAAAGTTTGTAATATTCAGTGCTCTAGTTCAATTGGAGGAAGCATCTTAAAAAGCAGTGGAGTAAAAAAAAAAAAATTTCTGATGTACAAAAATAAAGTATCTAAGATCCGGGTTATTAAGTCTGTAAGGGTGTTTTAACACCTAGTGCCCTAAAACCAACTAGTTTGGGAGTCATTGGCCCAAAGCTCGTTACATGGATCGAAGATGCTGCAAAATATATATTTATATCTAAAGTCTTGGAAATTAAGTCCGTATGGGTGTCTTAACACCTGGTGCCCTAAAGCCAACTGGTTTGGGAGCCACCGACCCAAAGCTCGCTACATAGACGGAAGGTATTGTATATAAATAAAAAGTCAAAATTCAGAAAAAGGAAAGAAAAAATCAGAAAAATCAGAAAAATTATTCCATTGCTGCAAAAAAGGTGTGTAATCTGATAGAACTTTAGGACAAAAATATTACTCTCTTATCAACTGCACTTATGACTGTTGTGGGCAAAAATGAGTTGATTAATATTTT